>JAPYZS010000499.1:0-76637 GCA_030522925.1 Trissolcus japonicus
TTCAATTTATTATTCTATTTTTCTAACTCAAGGAATAAAATGCTGAATTTAACTTATAATAAGCTGAAAAACTCAAGTTATCAATAGTTCAGTTCGGTTACATGGAATTATACCCTGAAATTTTTCTCAGTGTGAGTTTGGTATCGTAGTGAGGATGGCTCTGCATTTTCCATGTTTTGTTACTGTTATGTCGAATTACACAAATACCATCAAGCAATTTAATTTGGTGAAACTAATCACTATTTATTCAAAGGTGTTGGTTCGGGAGGTACTAAAAACTTCAAATTAAAATATTGATTCTTCGTTATTCCGTGTTATTCCGTTCGTTCCGTACGGTATAGCGCAACGTACTACCAGTAAGGACCGGTCAAATTCAATTTGAAGTGTTACGTCCTACTGAACAAACGTTCAGTGACTGTACAAACTATGTTGAACACAAAAAATGTATACCGAATACATCAAATTGATGAAACACAAATGAATCACATTTGAATCCGAAATAAATGTGCACAATGTCCGCTCAAAACCCTTCACTGGATCGTTCACATGGGAATAATGTAGTGCAACTTGACAAACAAAAGTCCCTGGCTTGGGGAATTCAAATGTCAAAAGAGAGGAAACGGAGCGTGCGCAGTTGTGCACCGTACCTAACCTCAAACTCCAGCAGGTTGGCGAGAGGAAAAAGCTTGCGATGGTTTCGTTTAGACCTTTCCCGACACCCAGCGGCGGCCGAGGTTTGTGCCGCGAGTCAACCGCTTAACCTTAAAAAAATTATCCGCGAATTTGCCCTGACTAGACGAGAGAACAACGCCGCCATATTATTCACTGACCTTTACATGCTCTGGGTTTAACTTTTCGTCCTACTGACAGGTCGGTATTGTTATCATCTCTTCTTGAAACAACAATTTTCTCTATATGTTTATTTAATTTTTGTTTCAATTTTATTTTTCCTTTACTGTCAAAAATTTGACCATTCAAATCTTTGTTTACGTTTTTGTATTTAACTATTATTTGTTTTACTGTTCATTTGTTGTTTATTTTTCTTCTTTAGTTATTTGTTTTGTTTTAATAAGGTAGCTTTTAATTAGTTAATTTTTTTTTCTTAGGAGGAAGAAGAAAAAGATTTGCGTCTCGAGATGAACAACCGGGAAAACCGACGACTCTCACCTCAAGTTTGACAGTAAAGATGGAAAAGCATGGGAGTTACATGAAACTGTCGCTGGACAGCGACGAGTTGATCCAGGAGAACAACGCGAAACATTACACGGAAATAAACTGCAAAAGGCGAGAGGAAGAATTGCTCAACGCCGACAAGAAGGGCGGTTTGAAGAATCCCCGGGCTCTTCTCTTTTTAACCCTCTGGTACATCTTTAGCGGGTGCACTCTCTTTTTGAACAAGTACATCCTCAGTTACATGGGCGGAGATCCCACTGTTTTGGGTAACCTTTCTAAACAACTTGTTATCACATTAAAAAAAAACCAAACAAAAACTGGTTGAACATTTTGTTTTTAATTTTTAATTTTGATAAAAATGTTTGTTAAAAAAATTTAATTTAGCGTTTCTTTTTTAGGAGCATGTCAGATGTTGATGACAGCAATATGCGGATTCGTACAGATGTATTTCCCCTGTGGGATGTACCAGGCGAGCCCGAGATTGATGAGGCCGCCAGGATTTTATCGTCACATGATCCTGGTGGGTTGCACGAGGTTCATGACCGTCGTTCTGGGCTTGGTTTCGCTTAACTACGTGGCCGTCAGTTTTACAGAAACAATTAAGAGCAGCGCGCCACTTTTCACTGTTCTTATCAGCAGATATTTGTTAGGTACGATTACGCTGACAATTTTGCTCTTATCTGTAAACAAAAAGGGGTCTTTTAAAATAATTCATATGCTAAAACTGAATGCAATTTTGTCTTCAATTTTAATTTTCTATCTCTCAAAAAGTAATTTTTTTTAATTTAATTGTTTATTTTCTTTCGTAGGTGAGCACACAGGGTTCTATGTGAATTTATCTTTGATACCTGTGATGGGTGGTCTGGCACTCTGCTCTGTAAACGAGATAAGTTTTGATCTGCGCGGTTTTGTCGCTGCCATGGCAACAAATCTGACCGAGTGTTTGCAGAACGTCTATTCCAAAATGTTGATCAGCGGTGACAATTTCAAATATACGTGAGTGAATCAATTTTCGAGACAAATATCATACAAAATAAAAGCGTTTAAAGAAAAAACAACTTTTCTGTTTCAAAATACAAAATGAATTAAAATTGATGATTCTTTTTCAGACCGGCAGAATTACAATTTTACACGAGCTTGGCATCCGTTGTGGTGCAAATCCCAGCGACAGTTTTGCTCGTTGATTTGGCGTCACTGCAACGTTCTCTGACTTTAAGACTGTTCACGTCGTTTATTCTAAACGGAGTGTTCTTCCACTTCCAGAGTATTACGGCCTATGTACTTATGGATTACATTAGTCCAGTTACTCATAGGTAAAAAAAATAGAATAAAAAAAAAAAGAAAACAAAAATAAACATTTATTTTTATTACAATTTTTTTTTCTTTTTCAGCGTTGCAAACACGGCGAAACGAGCATTTTTAATCTGGCTGTCAGTATTATTATTCAATAACCCGATAACTGGTTTATCAGCGCTTGGCACGTCGCTGGTCATAGCCGGAGTTTTGCTTTACAACCGAGCGCAAGAGTACGACCGAGTCAAACGCATCAGACTCAGGCACATCGCAAAAGTCAATCTCCAGTGATTCCTGCCATTCCTGCATTCCAAGACCTTAAATTTGTTTAAGAGCGGTGGACTTGTTTCTATCGACGTTTTTCTGAGTAATCAAGAAAACGAAGGGGGGTCGAACGTTTTATATAATCAAACATTAGTGGACTTGTGATAAGATTTATTATGATCAAAAAGTCAGTTTGGTTGTTGGGACATTTGTGTGCAACAAATTTTTTATCAAATTTATAGATTGGTTCGTTTACAATCAATTGTAATAGGATCAACGGTTACCAAGACTGTAATTTATTACTCGAATTATTAAAAAAAGGTATATAAAAAGCAATTTGAACAAATATTAAATTTTGTTTAAACTTTAGTAGGTACAATGAATTTTTTTTTTCATCTGTACACCCCTTTCTTTATATTTTATTTGTCTCGGCAAAAGAAAAACAAATAAAATTGGGTAAACAACTTTTCATAATTTTTTAATTTTTTTTCTTTTTATTTTTCGTTTCGTAAGTGAAATCTTCACGAGTTGAATGTTTATTTTTTCGTTTCGCCTAAACTGTGTTTTTCGCGTGCCAAGAATACCGTCCAATTATGAACGGCACCTCGGGTGCCATTTATTGATCTCCCGCGCAACAGTGCCATATTTCTGTCCGTCGCCGCGCTGCGCCGACAGTGGCATGTTGCGTATCGCGTTGGCCATTTCGGTTCTGCGATAAATTCGCGATTTGCAAAACCAACAGGTCGGTTCGTTTCGTTCGCTCGCCACTCGTTTGAACTTCCTAATCAGGTCAAAGGTCACCCCTCCCCAGGTTGGTATCGCACCGTTTGTTTACAAAAACATTCAAACCAACCAAAAGACCGTGCAAAAAAAAAGCCATTTGTTTAATTACCTTTTTAGGGTTATGTCTTTAAAAATTGTTTTTCTGCATCTTGTGACATATCCTTGCAAACTGTTTACATCTTTGAACCTTTTTTTAGCAATCGGAACGACCTGAAAGTTCAATTTTGAAAATGTTTTTTAGGTTGGAGAGGAGGTTTTTTGTTTTGTTGGATAATGTCAAGGAGGTCAAGGAGGATCATGAGCGACCATCAGGAGGACCATTTTTTAGCGAACCTCAAACACGAAGCGCCCCCGAATGACGACTTGACAGAGGTCAGATTTGTTTACATTATTCGGATTTTGATTTTAAGTTAAAAAACAATAAAACTTTTGAACGTTAAAAAATCATTTATAATATTTTTCATGACCTGTTTACTTTTTTGTTTGTTTTGATTGTTTTGGTTTGGTTGATTTTTTTTTTTGGATTGTTCATCTATTTGTTTGTGTTACGCAGTTGGTGCTGTCAAATAAGGGCGGGCCAAAACTGATTCACCGAGGTTACATGTACACATTGCACAAGAAGCAACCTTATAACATCCGATGGCGGTGCGTGGGACGATCTTTGCACTGTCATGGAAGTCTCGTGACGGCCGTCGACGGAAAAAAACCTCGCGTCAGAATGGAACACAATCATAATCCAGATTTAAACGCTGCGCAGATGGCGCGCAGAAAGTACATCGCCCTTGGTCAACCGCAGCTTCTGCAGGGTACATACATGCGGACCCAAATGTTTACCAATCTGTTTACTCCCAATCAAACGAAAAAAAAAACAAAAAAAAATAAAACAAAGAATAAAAAAAATATGATAGTTAAAAAATAATAATGATTATAAAACTGATGAAATATTTATTCTAGGTGGAAGGATTGTTGATGATGTAAATCCCATAAGATCAAATGCTTATCAGTTAAATTTTCATGCCACCGATAACCCGATGGAGGCGCCACCTGGTGAGTACGAAGTACAACCCGAAGTTGTGCAAAAGGTTTTGAATATGAACATTTTTTGTTCAGAAAAAAATTTGTTTTTTTTTTTTTTTTTTAGATGTAAGAAAATATTTTTGACTTTTGATACCACTGCTCGAAAGTTTATCGATAAGAACAAGTTATCTTATCGTGACGAGAAACTAATTGATGCTAATCGGCACTGTAATGAGCTTTTAAAAACGACCCCAAGTTTAATTAAGGATACTCAAATGAAGTTCATTAGAACTGAAAGTCGTCTCCATTGACAATCGAAAATTTGGACAACTTTTTTCTTTCTACTATCAAAACTAATGGCACAATTTTTCCATGGAAAATTGGATGAGTTTTCCTCCGGAATTATTCTTTGATTTTAACTGAGAGAACCTAAAATTGCCACGTGATGTAATTTTACACTAAAAACGTATTTTTACATTTAAGTCCAATGTAACTTTACAGTAAACCTATAAAATTACAACTCATGTGATGTAATTTTACATTAAAAATTAAAAAATTATAAATCCTGATGTAATTTTACTTAAAAAAAAACAATTAGAAAAATGGTGGAATAATTTTTGATAGAATGAAATGTTTGGCTGATCGTGATATTGTGCGTTCGGTTGAATCGGCAGATATTGATTAGCGCGCGGAGGGTCTAGGCGCATGCCTCCGTCGGGGGTTGCGCGAGGATCGATCGCGTAACCGATGTCGTCAGGCCGGTTAGTACCCGTTCGCGCATGCGCGCGCGGCCGATCTCGGGCAATTCCCGGGTTCGGGGTTAAATCGTGCGCCCGGCGCCAATATAGATTCGCCCGATTGTCGCGCGCGCGTCCCTCGCCACTCTCGCTGCCCCTCGACCAATCCGATTCGGGAGATCTGCGGACTCGGCGCGACGCCGCTGGCGATCGGTCGATAGTCGATGTGCCGCTCGCGACGTCGCAGCCTCGCAGCGAAGCCGAGCAATCGGCGTCACCGCCAATTCTTCGCCGAGCGATAAACGGACGTGCGGTCCAGGCGATCTTGAGGGGCGCAACGCACCTGCGGTAAATCCTCACTTTCACTCCCCTACCAATTTGTTTATTTATCTTCTCCCGTCTTCATCTTTTCCTCCCTCGCTCTCTTTCTCTGTTCGCCCCTCTCCTTCTCTCTCTCTCTCTCTCTGTTGCTTTCTCGAGCTTAGTGAACTCGTCCCATCCTCGTTGGCAGGGAATATTTTTAAACAAATCCGGCTCCGAGAATGTGATAAGAAGTGCGCGGCATTTTGTGTTTATTTTGTATTATTGAGAGACAAACATAACAACGTTTTGGGCAAAGTGTGTGACGGCGTTTTAAATAGGTCAGATCGAGGGCGCTCGGAAGGGGTCGAAAAATACGGGGGAAACGCACCGCAATCGCCTCGCGAGGCATGCTTTACTAAACCGAATCCCGTTTGTCGTAATGTAAATATAGAATCAACAAATTCATTACAATAAAATACGGCGGCTTCTTTAAATAGAAACCGATCGCTTATCAGTGGCGTTTTTTCCTTTCCTGTGAATTCTTGCTCGATCAGTACCCCGGCTCGCTGATAAGATAACGTGACGACAAATTTCAATCGTTGTTTATTTTCATCGATCAATTCAATCTCAAAACTCGTTTCCCGCCAATTTTTGAACGCGCCACAATTGCAACGTTGTGTCCTTGTTTTATGATTTTTCGGTTTGTTTTTTATAATTAATCATTATATTTTGAATTTCAAATTTTTTCCGCTTGATTTATCAGGTACCCTGTAATTATCTCTTTCTTAACCTCACTTTTTTTTTAATAATGTTAACATTATTAGACTAACCTAACCACAAACGTAAACAATAACTTCAAAGTTTTGTTTTACATTAAATGTTTTGCATTTTCCCGCCTTTTTGTCACGTTCTCCAAAACTATTTGCCTCCTAACCTCACTTTTTCAACCTTCTCTTTGCATTTATTTAAACTTTTTCATTCATTGTCATATCTCAGATGTAAACAAACATTAAACAAACATTTCCCCCTCAAACAATCTAACTTAACCTCAAAACAACTTGCTCATAACATCATAACCCTGATTTTTTGTTTGCATAAAATATTTGAATCAGACATTTGATAAATAAAAAGAAGATGTAATTAAACAGTCGAGTCTAGTCACCGGAACCTAAGATGAGTGCGAGGCGTGACAGCACGTCGGGAAAGATGGAAGAGATCGAGATGAAACAGGAGATGGAAGTTGAGGACGACTGTTTCCTAGACGAGGGCAGCGCGCAAACTTCGCCGACGCCCGGCAGGGTGCGCTCGCACTCGCGCAGCTTGCGCGCCATGGCCAACCCGAGCGCCGTCTGGGCGCACTTCGATCTGTGCGCGAACGATCCGCTGCGCGCGCAGTGTCGTATCTGCGGCGCTGTTGTCGTCCGGGGCGGCGCGAACCCGCGCCAATGCGGCACCACCAACCTGCACCGTCACCTGCGGGTCCACCACGGCGGTAGGCTCATTGGCAAAATTTATCATGGTAAAAATTTCACGAAACTTCATTCTTTTTCAACCTGCAGATGGCGCTGCGCTCTTTTGGTGCAGCACCATCTGGATCGGACTTATCAGTTGGGGTGAAAAGCGTCAGGACAGAAAACTTTGAAGCAGTGGTTTTTAGATTCAAAATTAATTTTATTTTGCTTTGTTTATTGTTTTGTTTTGTTTTTTTTTTTTATGAATTTGGAAATTTTGAATTTGAGGTTGATCGGGGATTTTGTTGCAGTGTTGCCAACCCAGTCAAAGGACGGTTCGATGAAAACAATCAAGGTGGCGACACAGTCGTTTGTGAGACAGATGAGACAAGTGACTCCTCAGCAGAGCTCGCAAGTGTCGCAGCAACGTCAACCAAAGACTCTTGTTTTGAAAACCATACCCCTCAAGGTCAAACAGGTTTCCCCAACGACCATCCGCATGCCCCCACGTCAGCCTGGACAGAGCTCGCAAACATCTCAGGTTACGTCTCATAACGTCACACCCCAACAACCTACCGAGGTAAACAAAGACAAACAAACTGAGAAAGAAAAAAACAAAAAAACAAAAGTAACTGAATATAGTATGATAATGAAAATGGCTGCGTTTATGAATTTCAGGTATGTCTGAGGTGGAACAGTTACCACAGCAACATGCAAAACAGTTTCCCATCCCTGTTGGATTCGGAGGAGTTTGTGGACGTAACCTTGGCGTGCGAAGGTCGTTCTTTGAAGTGCCATAAGATGATTCTGTCATCATGCAGCGATTACCTCGCTGCTTTATTGCGTGAAAACCCTTGTCAACACCCGATCATCCTCATGAAGGACCTCAAATTCTGGGAGGTCGAGGCTCTAGTCAAATTTATGTACCGAGGGGAGGTCAACGTGGCCCATGACAAGCTCCCTCAACTGCTCAACGCAGCCGAGGCTCTGCAGGTCAAAGGTCTTGCTGGACCCAGTCCTTCGTCGCAGGTTATTATTTTAATTGCACAACTCAATTTTGAGGTTAAGATGTAGCTTGACTTAACCGGTTGATTCTACTATGGAAAATGGGGGCGGGGCTAATCAACACAAACGTTCATGTACGTGTGTCGGTAGTGGGGATAGGCTCAGGGACGGTACACATCGATAGTGTCATTTTGAGGTTAACCGTCAACGCGATTCTGAGCATACAGCACTGCTTACAGCGCCGCGCGCATCGTCTACACGCGTTCAAAACAGAGACAGAGAAAAAATCCGCCGATCTGATTGGTCGCACTAATACTACTATACTTTTTGTATACACTTGTATACACTGAAGACTGTTTTATAGATAGTTCGAGATGTTGCAGAATCAACCGGTTAGCACTTTCCCGGTGCAAACGCACGGATCCTTATTCGTGTAACTACCGCCAATCAGATGGCGCCGTTGCTTGCACTGATAAAGTGATAAATAAGAACCATACTTCGAGTTGACGCTAATCTGAAAAATTGTTTACAGCCAAGAACGCCGGTTCTTCAGCCGCTTTCCACTCGTTCCAACGACCAAGTACAAACCAAAGATGGCGTCATCAAAGCCTCAACATCAAGCTCATCAGCGCCATCTAGTCCGAAGCGCGGGCACAAGAGACAGAATTCCGAATCGGACATAGGGGCTTTTACGAAAATTCGCCTGCTAAATCCTCGGTCCCCAAGTTCGCCCAATCCGACGGTCAAATCCGAACCACTCGACATTCCCTTGAGTCCGACGGAGATGTTCCCGGAGGATGACAACGACAGGGAAGATGCTTCGAATCCGGCATCTAACTTCGACATGGTGCACGATGACGACGACCCGGGCGGGGACGAGGGCGAGGCCTTCTGTGGCCCGGCTGACCTTAACGACTCTGAGGACCAGATGGAATTTGTGCCAACGGACTTTTTGGACCAGGAACAGGACATTGTTGAGGAACAGGACACGAATTGCAGCTTGGACGATGATAACAAAGAGGAAAAGGACGAGAAAGAGGCAAGGAGAGACACAGAGAGGGGGGAAAGAGACAAACGAGAGAGGAAAGATGAGAGGGAAAAGGACTCGAAGAGCGGGATCAAGGAGAAAAGCCACGCGCGGAAGGATAAGAGACTGACGTAAAGACTGCGGATCCAAGATATAATTTTTTTTGTTTCTTTTTTGTTTCTTTTTGTTCTTGTTGTTTTTATTGTGATTGCATTTTACAGTTTTCGAGAGAACAATCTAGTCCTGATTGCCATTGTTTAACTTTTACTGTTGATTTAGGGGAATGACTAGTCTTTATTTATCACTCGATGGATGTGTTTTAGTCACCAATTTTTTTTTATTGTGATTTTATCGATGCGCAAACGCGGATTAAGGTTAAAACGATTCTCGTACGAGTGCAAATAACAATGAGATTATTTTAAAATTCCGATATAACTACATTGTTAACCAAATGTTAATTATATATAAGATATATATATATATGTACACTCCAATCTCTATAGACAAGATCGATATTTCTTGAGTCTTATAATTATAAAAGTACCTATAGAGTGTAAGAAAAGGTGGGTGAAAAAATTTCTATGTCAACTATCGAATTTCTCAAAATGCTTATCTCGTTGACAACTATTTTTTATGATACTCTAAAACTTAGATGATAAATGTATAAATTTGTCTCGTTGATCGTAGAAACGTGTAGTTATATCAAAGTTTTACTTCAGAGAGTATGTTTCAAGAGTGCGTGTGCCATAACTGTAATCTCATTTTCTTCTTTTAAGAACTCAAACCAAAATGTCAAATAATTAAAAGTTAGATCGACAAGTTTTAATTGTTAGCAATTAGACAACTAGAATTTGAAGCACATAGTTGAACAATATTTTGTATTGCAGATGTTTGTATTCCAAGATCACTTTTAACGTAATTGTTCAGTCCGATCTTGTACAGTGCATAAGTTGGATACAATTTTGTTATGATTAACAGAAAAGTTGCACAAATCAGTCACGAATTTGTAATTCTGTCGCGAGGCGGCAGACGAAGAACGAAATTTTGTTTCATTTTCTTCAAAACCACGACAGACGCTTTACTGCACCAGTGTGATCTTGGCGGTCGTAAACTTCCGCTGAATGTTACATATATACAAAGCACTCGGCTTTATTTCTTTCAGTACAAAGAAAAAAAATTATTGTAAACTATCAATTATTTACAATATCAATCATGTAAATTAAAGACAACTCGTAAATTGAGTTCATGTTATTTCATCCCTCATTGATCTCTCCTGTAGGGTACCTTCTGTGAAACGGGATATCGTATCGACATCTACATTGGTTTTAGTATCATACTAGTATACAGCGCGCTACATAGTATATGGTTTAATTTTTCAATTTTTAACTGCACATTTTCACCTGTCAAAAATAAAGTGGTTACGCATGAACTTGTCCAACGGTCCGATCCGCGGCCAACTTAATCCTCCATACAACTTTTTTAAGATGGATTGTAAATCTCTGTTAATTTAATTCAGGTATTCATTTTAGATCAGATGATTAGACGAAGATTTTAATTGAAACATCCAACAAGATTTCATTATAAAAATTCAATTACAACTGACTAAAATTCATGTTTAAAAAATCCAGCGGTAGCGCTTTCTATCGTTTTTTTCCCCCACGTTTTAAGCCTTCCGGTTAAAACACATCCTGGAAGGGAAAAACCGCCTTGGAAGGTTCGCAGAGGTCGGCCAAAAAGCAGGCGGTCCCTGCCAGGCCCTCGTAGAGCGAGAAGGGACAGTCGGGGGTCCTCGCCTCGACCATGAACTTCTGCGATGTCATAAACTCGGCGAAGCGCACGGCTCTGCGCAGGTACATCTTATTGGAAGTCAGTCTGTAGAGCAACAAAAAGACATAGGCGCTGCCAGCCACCCCGTGGCAGAGCCCCGGGCCTTTCTTCAAAAGGCCCTTGTGCCAGACGAGCTCGCCGCTTATGATGCACGAGTCCAGGTACCTCGCGTCCTTCCATCGCAAATAAGCCGCGGCCATCAGGTACACAACCCCTGGAGCCCCGTGGCACCAGTGCACCAGCTCGTCGCGGTGCAACTCGTCCATCGTGCAGGGAAAATTGCCCTCGTGAGTCTGAACCGACAGGAGATAGTCCACAGACGACCTTACAAGTTTTTCGCAACCCGGAAAAGTGTCTAGAAAATGTGGTACCTGAAAAATATCAAGTTTTTAATGGTCGTTTTGAATGTCATCTTTTTTTTTCATTTGTTTACTTTTATTATTTTCATTTATCTTCAAGGTGAAACATATGTTTGCTGACCTGAATCAGAACCTGCAAGATCGAAGCGAGTCCGTGGGCAGCGCCTAGGTATTCTGTATCATAATAGGCGTACATCAGAGGACAAGGACTCTTGCGCTGCTTCGAGTATGTTCGGCCAGATTCGACCATAACCTCGCACAAGCTGTGCATCGTTTGGACGGGAATGACCTCCCGTTTGAGTTGCTTGTTGAGACAAAGTGCACCGAAGAGGTAGCCCGTTCGACCGACGAACATTTCATCCGACCCGAAATCATGGAGGTCAATTTTTTTCAGAGGTTCTGCGAGGGAGAGGTACTGTTTCAGTTGTGATGTCACAAGGTCGTCCTCCCCGGAGACCGCTGCTATGATAGTACTTACTGCGTGGATCCCAGCGTCCCCTGTATAAACAAACATTATTAACATATATTGTTTATTTACAATTTTTAAGTATAAATAAATAAATAAACAAAAAGGTTGTTTACATCGCTGAATGTAAACAAAAGATTGTTTACATCCTGCAAATGTCAACAAAAGATTGTTTACATCCTGCGAATGTCAACAAAAGATTGTTTACAATCTGAATGACATCAAAATAAAAACAAAAACCGGTCACAAGTTTTGTTTATTGATTTTTGTTTGTTTCACCTAACAAAAATGCGGAATCCGATTTGTGTCCCTTCCTGGCGACAAAATTCAAGGACTCGCGCAGGTACTGGTGAGCGAGATTAAGAAACCCATGCCCACTTGACAACGTTGGCACGCGCTGACTCAAGTAGAGAAACGCATAGGCGATGCCGACGGAGCCGACGTAAAGGCCGCCGTCGAGGGTCGCATATTCCGGCGGAACGTTCGTCACGATCTTCTCCACGACACTCTTCAGCTGTTTTTTCACCGACTCCAACGCCGCTGGGAAATCAAAGGCCTCGTCCTCAGGCTTGTTCTCTTCTCCCAAGTACGGGTTGGTGAAATAGCGCGACATTTTCGGATTGACGCGCGAAACTGTCGCGCTCGTTTCGATCTGCCCGAAGAGACGCTTTAGGGCCGACTTCCAATTCTGCAAATTCAAAGATTTGAATGTTGGCGAAATGTCGGGAAATAAAAACAAAATCATGTCAGCGATAAGAAACAAAACTTCAAGATCAATTCACTTTTGCGTGTAAATAATGTTTTGTTTTTCAATTGGTTGACCTTGTTGTTCAATGTCAATCAGGGTGAAGTTTTTTTGAATTCAATATTATTGATAAAAAACATTGTAAACATTGCAAAACAAAGTTTGTTTACATGACAACATTGGAAGTAAACAATTTTTTTGCAAAAGTATGAAAAGAACAAAAAGAATGTAATAATTTGAAAGTTTACCATCTTGAAATAATGATGAACCGTCGAAGAAAATCGAGAGGTTGGGAAGGGTTAATTTTGTTCATCAACTTAATCTATTTTAGGTGCGACTTAATGACGTTCTTCAGTGTCATTGCCAAGACTCTTAAATACCCGCGTCAGTTCGATCCCGTGCGAGACGAGAAACGAGAGCCAGCGATGCCATACCAATTGGAAGATCAGATTTTGGATCTGCACAAAGACCAAGATTGGACTCGGATCCTCAAAATTTTAATTGAAAATCACGAGAATGTCGTGAGAAGGAAATTCCTCTGGATCGTGCCCGAGCTTGGAGATATTTCTTGGATCAAGGATCAGGTTGTTGAAAAAAGTTTGAAGGGCATTGTTAGTATTGGTTGTGGTTGCGGATTGTTGGAAAGAATCATTCGTGAAAATTCAGGTAAATCCAAAAACAACAGTTAAAAATGAAAAAAAACATTCAAAATTAAAAAAAAAAACATTTGCTTTGATTTAATGCTCTGATAATATTTGAAAATTAAACCGAAAATATATTCAAGGTCACAATAATGGGAAGAACATTTGTTTTGTTTAGTTTTATGTTTTTATTATTAATTCATTTTTTTCGGTTTGTTTTTGTTTTTTATTTGATTTATTTATGTATTTTTCAAAAATTGCTTTGTTTACATTTCGAAGGACTAAGAAAATACATTCAAGGTCACAATAATGGGAAGAACAATTGTTTTGTTTTGATTTTTTTCTAATTTGTTTAGTTTTATGTTTTTATTATTAATTCATTTTTTTCGGTTTGTTTTTTATTAGATTTGTTTATTTAATTTTCAAAAATTGTTGTTTACATTTCGAAGGACTGGAAATAATAGGGGTGGAAGTGGACCGAAAATGGTGGCAAAGCGTTTACTCTCCTCCAGCATTTATCCCAAACATAATTTTCGCCGACGAATCAAAAGGGAGGATTTGTCTGCCGGATTTAAACAATTATGCCCTGCTTTTCTGTTACTTCAACAATGAACGAGCCTTTTTGAATTACATGGACGAATACGAGGGCGAACTGGTCATCGTAATAGGGCCAGCCAAGGGCCAGAACAGGCACACCAATCCCCTCCCTTTCGATCACAAGTTCGCTGACCTTGGCTGGCGACTCTACGGGACACGCGAACTCAAACATGGTTCTGATCTCATCTGCGTTTATGTCCGATTTCGAAAAAAGTAAAACGCCAAAAGTTACACGTTGATGAATTTTGCGGGAGAAGAAACTTGGCGCCGCGTGGCGGTAATTTGCGGAACTAACTTTGGACATAAGAAGATGATATAAACAAATATTATTTTTCAAAAGTTTTGAATAGTGCTCTTTTTGAAAATTCGTAAGAAAATTTAATGAGATATGTTTTAGTTATTCAAAAAAGTTTGACGTAACCTTGAAAACTTAAGTTTTTGAGGTTAAGATTAAAAATTTTTTTACATTTTTATTACTCCGCCATTTTGAGATTTGCTTTGGCGCCATCTGTAGGCCATTTCTTTCGCAAAGCAGCATTTATTAGAAAACGAACAAATAAAATTTTACGGAAGACATTGCGATTTCTTTTATTTTCCTTCTTTGTCCTGTTGTGTTTTTTTTTAATCATCGCAAGGCTTCGAGGAAGTTAGATAATGATAATTGTGCAATCGAACATAAAAAATAAAAATTATACAATGCACCAAAAATAACAGTAGTTACAAAACTTACATTTTTTTATTTTTCTTGTTTTATTGTTTGATTTTTTTCTATGAAAAATTAAAAAAAAAATTTAGGTGGAAGTCAGATATTTATTTTCATTAAAAAAAAAAAAAAAAAAAAAGAAAAAAAAAAAAAAAAAAAAAAAAAAAAAAAAAAAAAAAAAAGGAAAACTGATAGAATTCGGTGAAAAAAGTAACATAAATAAATAATGGATAAATTAATTTCCATGTCAGTTTACAGTTCGCGGAAAATCTACGAATTTGAAACGCATGCGCTGTCTTATTTTGTGACTTATATACGCTTCTCGCAGGAGGCTCGATGCGTACATACATTAATAAGTCTTGACATGAGGTGTGTACGATTCAAATCAATGGAATTCGCCTTGATAACAAAAAATGCGCGCTCGCGAATCAACTGCGACATTGTTTAATTGCGCCAATTATTTTATTTTTTCTAAATGCTTCAAATCCGAACAACAAAATATACATCTACTCCGTAAGTAATTTTCCTGCTTTAATTTTGAACAATGAAATATTTCCATTTTGTTTCTCAACTTTTTTCACTTCTTTGCTTTTTCCAACGGTTCATTCCTTTTTTCATTTAAAATTTGCATCGCCTATTTTACATTGATATAAATATCATAATTTGTATAAAATTTGAAACTTTCATTAATTTCAAAATACATTTTTTGGTAAAAATGATAATTTAATTGTCATTTAATATTTTGTTAGGAAACTATTTGTTGAATTATTTCATTATTATAGGATATGAATTGAAAAAATTTTATTTCAGGTTTGTAAACAATCGTCCCAGCGATGAAACGGCAAATCAATTTCGGTGGATTTATGAGGAAGCACCTGCCAATAATTAATTGGTTGATTGCATATTCTCTGAAAGATGCACTTGGCGATCTGCTCGCGGGTCTGACAGTCGGCCTGACGTTGATTCCACAGGTGTCTGAAAATGCAAAACATTTTTTGTTATCAATTTGATAAGACTTATTATAAATGCAAATCGACTTTGACTACTCTATTTGATCGTCGAACTTGTCAACTTATAAAAATTATTCTGATTTATGTTTATTTTTTGAATTTGAAATTTTTATTATTTTTATTTCGGATACATTAATAGCAATTTAAAGACAAAAGTTTTCCACAGGCAATAGCTTATGCAAGTTTGGCCGGGTTAGGCCCCCAATATGGCCTGTACAGTTCCTTCGCTGGCAGTTTTGTTTACATCTTCTTTGGCACCATCAAGGAAGTGAACATTGGTCCAACTGCGATTATCTCGTTGCTCACGTTTTCTTACGCGAGGTGATAATTGTTAGAAAAATTTCTTCCTACAATCAATTGACGTCAAGAGACATACAATGGAAATTGAGTTCAACTCACCAACAGAAAACTAAACAGTTGCTCCAAGTTGTACAATATAAATTAAACAATATAATATCGTTTTTTCGTTCTTTTTATTTTCTCTGCTCTCTATTTTTTTTTGTTTTTTTTTTTTTTCATTTGTCATAACCTCAAAAACTCAAAAATGAGTTTTTGAGGTTATGAAACAAATTACTGTTAATAAAATTAGAATAAGTTGTAGAATTATTTTTCATTTATATATTTTTGAAAAATTTTTTTTTCAGGGGAATCCCAGAATTGACGATCCTCCTGTGTTTCTTGTCAGGATGCTTGACTGTGATCCTAGGAATTTTAAGGTTATCCTTCCTCGTAAATTTCGTGTCCGCGCCGGTCGTGGGCGGATTTACCTCGGCGGCGAGTTTGATAATCGCCTGTAGCCAGCTCAAGGGACTTCTCGGCATCTCCTTCGACGGCGAAAATTTCTTCGACGTCTGGGCCAAGATCATCCGGCATGCTCCAGAGACCAAGATTCCCGATTTGATACTCTCTTGCAGTTGCATAGTCGTGCTTTTAAGTTTACGGGTCTGTTTTGACATTTCATTTGCACTTTTTATTGTCGCGTTCCCGCCTCGTTTGAATTTCAACGAAACGAAAAAACTTTCCCGGCCATCTACGCGCACGCGTACAAGCCACTGCGCAACGGCGGGAAATTCAAAAATTTTTAATTTAAATTTAAATTTAAGATTCGCGGGAAATTCAAAATTTTTTAAATTCAATTTTGAATGGCGGAAAATTCAAAATTTGTTAAATTCAATTTTGAATGGCGGGAAATTCAAAATTTGTTAAATTCAATTTTGAATGGCGGGAAATTCAAAATTTCAATTTCAAGCTGAAAATTAATATTTATCTCGGAAATTAATGTTGAAAAAAAAATTAATTTTCGTTACAGAAATTAAAAGATGTCAAGGTTTCAAAAAAATATTTAAATCGAGCGTTCTGGATCCTGTCCACGGGGCGAAATGCGATCGTCGTCATTGTGACGACGATAATTTCTTATTTTCTTACGAATAAATTTGTCATAACGGGCCACATCGACACGGGATTGCCGGAGGTCGAACCCCCGCCCTTTTTTTACACAGAGAACAATCGAACACAACATTTTTATAACATGTTTAAGGAACTTGGAACCGGGATCTTGGTCGTTCCCACGGTCTCTACTATTGGAAACGTTGCCATTGCTAAAGCTTTTTGTAAGAAAATCAATGTTCAGACTTTTTTTAAGATTTAGATAAATATGATTTTAAAATATTTTGTATATATTAAGATTTGTTTTAATGTTTCAGCAAGAGGGAAACCTTTGGATGCAACTCAAGAATTATTAGCATTGGGTTTTAGCAACGTCGTTGGATCTTTTTTCCAATCAATGCCAGTCAGCGGTTCTTTTTCTAGAAGTGCTGTCAGTAATGCCTCAGGAGTACGAACTCCTTTTGGAGGATTTTATACAGGCATTCCATTTTCATTATTCTCTCATTGTTTTCTCATTTATAAATTTTGATTTTTCGTCCATTTGTTATCATATTTGATTAGTTCAACCTGATAGATTTTAATACAGAATTTGTTTTTCAGGAATACTTGTAATTTTGGCACTAAGTTTTCTCACGCCTTACTTTTATTATATACCAAAAGCAACGCTGAGCTCAGTTATAATTTGCGCTGTGATATTTATGGTTGAAGTCAACTTGATCAAATCAATCTGGAGGTGTAATAGTGAGACAACAAATTTTAAAATATCAAAAATAAAATACAATTCACAAAATAATTATCGCAATTTATAATTATTTATCATGTTGGAAATGTCATTGAATAATTGTTTTAATTTCTAGAAAGAGATTTGTTTCCTGCTTTTGGCACCTTTCTGGCTTGTTTATATTTCGGAGTCGAGCTGGGAATTGTAGTTGGGATCGTTATTGATTTCATGATCTTAGCTTATTTCAGTGCCAAACCTTATGTGGAAATAAGAAATAAACAGGTACGGAAACTGTCCAAGAAAAAATAAACGTTATAAAAAAAGTATGAATTTGTTGAAATCATTATAGAGCTCGAGGCAGAAATATCTTTTGATAAAATTGAGTTCCGGTTTGATGTATCCCGCGGTTGAACACATCCGGAACAAAATAAGTAATCATATCATCAAGATGCAAGGCTCAGAATCTTCAATAAGATACGTCGTTCTCGACTGTTCCGGAATTGATAGAATTGATTACACTGCAGTGCAGGTACGGATACGACGAAAAACAATTTTCAACATTTTATCTCTGAATTTATCTTTTATATTTTTATCTTTTTAATTTTACAAATTTAGTAGAATAAAAAAAATTACATCTTGCCTGTTTTTTTTTCAGACAATACACTCCTTAATTATCGATCTGAACAATAAAAATTACGAGACGATTCTGATGAACGTCGAGCCAATTATTTTGAACACGGTACAATCAATGTCTTCGGTGATCACAATCAACTCTGAATCGGAGCTCACCGACGATGACATATCGCGAGCCGTCGAAGTATCAACTAGCTTGTAAAGACGAAAAAGTTATTTTTAAATCTGAATTTTTCAACCTTGTTTCGTTATCAAATAAACAATCTCCCCCGGGGAGTCTCTTTTCTTCAGAATCCTCCAAAATCTTTCCTTAAATTCTACAAGGAATAAAATCGCATCTCTTTTCACAAGTATAAAAATAAAAAAAATTAACTTGTTAAACCGACAGAAAATTCGGATCTGCATTAAACTCGCTGTGAAATTAAAAATGACAAAATAAAAACAAAATGACAAAAGAAAAATTGAAACCCGAGTATGCAAAGACTCCAAATGGTACAAATCTAAAACCCTTCGATTTGCTTTCAACAATTATAAAGAGAAAAACAAAGTACTGATCGCACATCATCTTTTTTTTAACCTTCAAGCATAATTTTGAACAAATTTTCAACCTCGAATTTTCAACTTGAATCTTAATTCTTCAACTGGAAACATTTTTATCAAACCATAATCTTAAACTTAAAAAAAGAACTGTGAGCATCTAATTATTATATCTGCGAGGAAACGGCATTTTCGTCGCGGAGTATCCTCTGCCTCGACCGGCGCAGACTTTGGGCATGTTCCTGTTGCCCTGTCCAGGATTGGGCTCCCTGACGTGGAGTTGCAACGGCGGTGCCTCAAATTGCGTGGTCATGAGGGTTTTCGGTGAGATGAGTGGTCGTTCTTCGCAACCGCCCATCATCTCCCTGTCAGCGTACCTAAAAACCCAAAAACGAAAAACAAAAAATTAAAAATCAATCAACCCCATCTACCTGATTCAACATCAACCCCTAATCTCATACCCAGAACGGTCATTCGGTCCACCCCTTTTCTCTCCCCTGCGTTCTCCGACATGTCCGAACGACTTCTGAAGTGGCGCCCTCTGGTAGAACCCAGGTGGCGCCCTCGGCGGACTGCCCAGCAGGCTCGTCTGTTGTTTATAATAGCCCTGGTGTTCCTTCCCCTCAAAAGCCTGCGAGGGATGGTACCTGTTGGTAGCCTCCTGGTTCTGTCTGGGGTAACCCTTGGGGTCCCTAGGTTTAGGGAGGGGCGGCCTAGGGAACTCTGGCGCTTCGAACGCATAGTTAGCCATCCTCTGGGGGTACCCCTCCGGTGAATACAGGCCTTCCGGGGGGTACCCTTGGACAAAATGCGGGTACCTCGCGACGTAATCCGAAGGTCTGTAATACTGCTGAGGTATCTTGTAATGCGGTGGGGGCGAGTAGTAGTCAACCGGATGACGGTACACTGGCGCCATCTTGTAAGTCTCCTCACCAGGCGCCATCTTGTAGGCCTCAGAAGAAGCTTCGCTGATTTCTCGGTAGGGGGCTCTGTCGTACTGTGGAACGAACTCCGCAGTGGAAGGTTGGAGCTGCTCCTTCGGGGTCTTTGTCGGTTCTTCCTGCACCAGAGGACGGATGCCTTGTGGGTTTTCCTTCTTTTGGGAGTTTGGGACAAACTCGACAGAGTCCGAGGAAAGGATGGTGTGAGCCTGGGGCACTTCCTGCGAAGGGATCTTTGCTGGAGGAGCTTGTTCGACCTTTTGACCTTCCTGAAGGTCAACTTTTTTCCCGTCGACTTTTTCCTCCAGTTGGGATTTCTCGACCTTGTCGGTCTCTGGTTTGGCGCACCGGTGGTCTCTTCCCCATCTGTCTCTCGGTCCTCTGAATCCTCGAGAGTCCCTGAAAGTTGCCCTGGGCTCTTTGGAATCGCTCCCCTGTCTTTGGGACTGGTCTTGATGTTCCCTCGGCTTCTGCTCGGCATCTCTGAACGACCTGGAGACTCTAAAGTTTGCCCTAGGTTCTCTGGTATCATTGTCCCTAAACTGTCTGGAGTCCTTGAAGGTTGACCTTGGCTCTCTTCCCTGCTGGGAAGTTTCATTTGACCTTTCATTTGACCTAGGTTCAGGTTTCTCGGAATCCCGAGGTCTGGAGTCTCTTGGGGGACCACCGGAGATTTCGTGGAAATTTCGTGTTGGTTCCCTGGAATGTTTAAAGGACCTATCGCGTCTACCGGTCGGGGGAAACATGGAAGGAGGCTTCTGTCCCTGGGGATTGTCCCTGGGGAACATCGTGTGCCGCGAATTGTCCTTGGGAAACATGGCGGAATTCCTTGGAGGGTTCTTGTTGAACCCAAAAGGGTTCTTCATCTGCTGGACGTTTTCCCTGTTGCAAGAGTACCTTTCCTCCGAATTTTGCACTCTGCAGATCGGTCGTGACCTTGTTGGAATTCTGCTTTCTCGCAAGACATTTCCTCCGGCTTCCTCTTCTTTCTTCTGCTCCGGAGTTCCTTGCTCGAGCTTGTCGCCGGGTCCTGCCTCTTCTAGATCTTCCATCTTCTGATCGTCGGTCTCTTCTTTTCCTTTGCCTTCTTTGTCTAACTTTGCTGCAGTTTCCGGAATGACTTCCTCCTCTTTTTCCTCCGGAGACGTTTCTAAGATCTTCGAATCATTTTGAATCCCATCTTTCAGTTCGACTATTTCTCCTGCTGAAATTTCGTCAGAAAGTTGAGGCTCTTGAACAATACCGTCGGCAACTTTTTCCTCGCAGATTTTTTCTTCAACAACGTCCTCTGGTTTTTCTCCGGATTTGAAATCTGAACCTAAGGTCTCTTCTGTCTTTGAATCTGAAACCTGTGAGGTCTCTTCTATCTTTGAATCTGAAACTTCCGGCTGCACTTCTTCTTCCTGAACGAACAAAATTTTACTCTCGCGACTGTTTTCTTCAGGAACTTGCTCCTTTGTTTCGATGTCTGAAGATGGAATCTCCTGGTGAGCATCTTCAAGCGAATCTTCAATAGTCTCTATTATAATTGCTTCTTCAAGGTCTCTTTCTTCAGGAACTGACTCCTGACCTTTGACCTCTGGATCCGGTGTTTCTTCCTTCACTTTTTCCTCAGGAACAATTTCCTGAACTTTGACCTCTGGGTTTGAAGTTTCTTCCAGATGTTTTTCTTCAGGAACAACTTCCTGACCTTTGACCTCTAAGTTTGAAGGTTCATCCTGAACTATTTCTTCTGGGATATCTTCCTGAACCTTTTCCTCAGGCTCAATCACTTCCTGAACTTCAACCTCAGGAATCAGATTGTCATCCTGACCTTTCTCCTCAGGAAGAACATCCTGAACTTTGACCTCCGAGGCAGAATTTTCTTCCAGGACATTTTCTTCGGAAACAACTTGAACATTGACATCCTCCGGAATCTCTTCCTGACCTTTGACCTCCAAACTTTCTTCCTGATTTTTACTCTCCACCGAACCAGAAGTTTCTTCCATACCTTTTCCCTCAACAACATTTTGAACTTTGATCTCTTCCACAACGTCTCGTTGACCTTTGACCTCTACTACTTCCGGGTCACCGTTGACAGAACTTCTTTCCTCGTCGGTGCCAGCAACGCTGTCTTCCTCCTCGATGACCTGCAAGCCCTTTTTCACCTTCTCCACAACAGGTTTTACAAAAGAAAAGTCCTCTTCTTCGTCAATGTTCAAGCTCTTCGGTTTCGGGCTGACAGGATACTTATTCAAACTGCTGTTCTCCTTGTCAATCACTTCTGAGGCAAAGCCGACTTTCTTCCTTTCTTCCTTCTTTGAAATCTGAATCTTCCGGTCTTCTTGAGCTTGGTATTTCCGTTTCTGTCCAGCACTACCATCTTCCACCTTCGAACATCCGGGATTCAGTAAAAGGCGCTTGTTGAAATCCTCCAAGCTCTCTCTGGGTGGATTTGTCTTCGTCACAATTTTTTCTTGTGGTGCAACTTTTGATTCTGGTTCTTCCAAGTTGGTCGGCAGGTTTCCCTTCTTTGCTCCCCTGTAATTAAAAGTAAATGTATCAAAATCAAAAAAACTAAATGACAAAAAACGAAACTGAAAAACATAATTTAAAAAAAAAAAGAAAAAGAAAAGTTAATCATTCATGTTTTAGCTTTTTATTTGATTGAATGATGAAGATTTTTTAAAAAGTCAAACTTTAGTTTACCATTCACTGTCCCCGTCATCGTCAATCACAAGGTATCCTTCACTCTTGACCTTGGTCTTCGTAGGGGACTCGTATCCTTCCTCCTTGGCCATTATCATGCTAAGCATAACTGCCATCTCGATCTGCTCACCCTCGTCGAGTTTAAAATTTTCGAGTTGGCGATTTTTCTCCATCGCCTCGGGAAACAAAACAACGGCGGCGGACGCACTGTCGTCCTTCAACCAGACGTTGTTCGCCGGATTCACCACTTGTTCGACTTCGGGTTCCTCTTTCTTGTCGACCAAACCTGGATAGGAACTACTTGGCTTCGAACTTTTTTGATCGGTTCGCTTTTGGTTGCGTTTCCCTCGTTTTCCCATCGTTTCTTCTGGTCTGAAAAAAACAAAGATTATGAAACAAATAAATAAATAAACGAAGCTGAAAAAGAATGACTTACTTGTCAAGGTGATCTTGCTTTTTTAACCATGACAATTGATGTAATCGGTTGATTATCTCAATGTTACTTTTTTTAAACTCCATTTTGTTATTTTATAATGTTTTATATATTTTTTTTTGTTTTGATTTATTACCTATTTTGTTTAGATTTTTTTCTTTCTCAATATCTAAAGATTGAAATAAGATTATTAGTGGGGAATTGAAAACAATTTCGGGGAAAGAAAAAAAAGTTTTGATTCGGAAATAAATATTTGAAATGGTATCTCCCAAAAATGATAATATAAAATGGTAGTTGTTTTGGTTTTGAAAAGTTCTTTGAGGGCAGAGGAAATAAAATTAACCTCGTTTTTATTATCTCCCCTTTTGGAAAATTGACGGACGCCAATATTTACAAGCACGAAAAATAAAAACAAATCTGGAGTTTAAAATTGGGACGAAAATGGTGTCGAAAAATTGTTCGCATTTTACTTACATTTTTCGTTGGAAAAAAAAAGTTTTTGTCGGATCTCCGTTTTGTTTTAATTCCTATCGAAAAAGCAAACTGAGATCCATCCGACTTCGCACAACGAGGGAAATTTTTTTTTGCCAAACAACAATCACGATTGGTCGGCTGTGTTTACGTTTTTCAACGTGTCCCAACCGGCAGAATTTGGTTATTGTTTGCAAAAGAACTTGCACAAAGTTTAATTTTCTTATTTGGAACAACGTATTTCACTTTTTTTTATTCACGAGGTGATACACAAAACGCCACAGTGTTTCTATCCCACAAATAAGACCGGAACGCTGCAAAGGTCATCCGCCACCAAAACATAAACAAAATTCCGAAACTGCAGCGATATCGACGGGATCGAGTTCGCGATTCAAAATGTAACGGAAGAACGTCGAAATAAAAATTGAATCTATTTTTTCAAATAAAATTTATCCTAATAATAAAATAAACAACAGTAAATTTTCAATGTCATTGATTATATAAACAAAGATGAAAATGGATTAAAAATTGTTTGATAATATTTTTGTTTTTTCATTCAAAAATATAAATTCTATAACAAATATTTTTAAATTGTCAATTAATTTTCCTTGAATTTAAAAATTGAGAATCAAGAAATTGTCAAACATTTTAAATTTTTTTGAACAAAATGAAAAGCGCGGGAAATGGTGAAAATTTAAAAAAAATTTAATCAAACATTTTTAGGTTATGTTAATTGTTTTTGTTTGATATAAAAATTAATTCATTGCCCATAATTCTGTATTATATTTTTTTTAAAATCGAGAAATAAAAAAGTGGATGTCGGTAACGTCACTCGCGACATCTGCGTACGATCAGATCACATAGTAAACATGGCAAGTTTTCGTGTTTTGATAAAAAATGTGAAAGTTAATAACATCCACGATGTCATCGGGTAAGAAACGTTGTCCCCGTTGCGATTTCTCTTTTTATTTATTTAAATTAAACAAATTTTGTTTTGACAAAACTATTCGATCCTGCAATTTTGCATCCCGGTGAAACCTAACCTCACTTTTGTGTGCAGTCTGAACTTTCCGTTTTTTAAATACATTTAATTTTATTACAACAAAAAAATGATACACAAACTGAAACAAAAACATTTTGCGCGTTTTAAAATTAAAAGTTTATTGAATTTTAATTAGGTCGTTTTATTTTCAGGATGACTCAAAAAAGATGTTTACAATTTCCTAAGACGTTTGAGAAACCAATCTACAAGAAGGAAAAACAAGCAGAACTCAAGGAAGCCAACGAGTTGGAAAATAAAAAACATATCCCCTTCTTGCCTGCCCAGGGCTCAGTCACCTGTTCCGAATTTTATGACGAACTCACGGCGTAAATATTTGAACCCGCAAAAAAAATGTGTCATGAAGATAAATTTGATTTTTAAACTTCGGTTTACTTTTTCAGCAAATTTACAAATTATATCATGCAGGGCGGTCAGAAAGAACTCGCCCGAAATCTGATGCGAAGGACGTTTGAAAATATCAAGAGGATACAAGTGAAAAAGTATCACGAGGCCCCGGCAGAGGAAAAGGACGAGATCGAACTCGACCCAAAAGTTATTCTGACAAAAGCGGTGGAAAATGCTTGCCCTGTTATGGTTTTAGCAAAAATTAAAAGAGGCGGTATCAGTTATCAGGTACACGATCAGATTCAAATGTTTGTTGTACTTCAATTGATTTATCTAAATTTATTATTTTGATTTTAACATTTTATAATTTTTTAAATTTTTTAAATTTTTAGGTGCCTGTTCCACTTACTGTTAAGAGGTCCAGATTCCTGGGGATGCAATGGTTACTCGAGGCTGGCAAAGAAAAAGAAAAACCTGTCCATCTTCCATTTAAATTTGCTCTGGAATTAATTGATGCTTCAGAAAATAGGGTAAAAAATAATCTAATAAAATGTTCAACTCGCTGAGAAAAAAAGTTTCATGTCTGAAAGAAAACTGCAACTTTTATAAGGCAAATCTGACTCAAATTTGTTTGACTCATTTTATTATTACAAATTGTTTAAACTTTTTTTCACAGTTTTATCAGTCGAGTATTTAATACTTTGAATTTTTTAGGGTCGTGTAGTGATGAGGAAGAAGGACATGTACAAACAGTGCGAGGCGAATCGAGCATACGCGCACTATAGATGGATGTAAAATAATTTAACTGTTGTTCATTTTTTTTTGATTTGTAAATACATAATTATTATAACCCAACTCACTTTTCTCTGAGAGCTTTTGTTCTTTCCATCAACAAAGCAACAACGCGGGTTGGAATAAAAAACAATTTTATTCACTACTTAAAAATTTTCATAAAATCTATACACTTGGAAAAAACGTTTTCTTTTTTCAATAAATATTCAAGTCTTTTCATTTTCATTGGACAAAAAAATAGTATCCGAACTAAAAGTCATCAACAAAAAGTCCAAAGAAAAAACTTATAATAGTGAATGCAAGTTTATCACAGACATCAGGTACATTTCTGGAATGACTCGAGCGTGGCCTGAAAATGAAAGCAAAGCTCAATTAATCCTCAGACTTTTGAAAAATGCAAAAATTAAAGTTTTATCAAAGACAGGCAGATTTTTTTGGTTTTAAAAATTTGTGGAGTCTGCCTAGCCCTGGTTCAAGTCTGTTCTGTCACCGTTGTGTTGTCCTTCCAGAGAAGTTGTAAAGGATCATGAATATTAAACTGAGAGAAATAAAAATAAAACAGAAAAATTTGGATAGAACAAAAAAAAAAGAGAAAAAAGAAATAACTGGAGAAAAATATTGTAGAAAAGAATTCCCTGTCGATGAATGGAGGTGAGATGTTGAAAGTCGTAATTGATTGTATGTCCTTTATTAATCGCGACAAATGCGAAACCTCGTGATGTTACAATTGGTCTTACAAATCATTATAAAATGATTCAGCGGTACAGAAGAAAGTCTCCTCTTCAATGAATGTCTTTGAAAATGTTCAAGTCCACTTTGTAACGTTTTATTTTCTCTTTTTTACTATATATAATTCGATTGGAAGAGTAAACGTGTTTTTTTATCATTTATATAAAAATATATATGTATATGTATTGTACATTTATATATATATATACATATATCAATTATAATTACTTCGTCTCCGTCGTCATGCAAAAAATTTCATCTTTTGATTCTCGGAACTTGTCTTTAGAATTATCCAAGGCCTCGGAATTTCGTTCATGAACAGTATCTAAGAACGAACTTCGGAGTAGAAATTCACCGGCGTGCATTATATATTTTTTTTTCCTTTTTTTTTTGTCTTTTTTCTTACTTTTAAATCTGTACAATTAAACTTAATATTTTGTCTATCATCTTGTTTCATTTAAATAGTATACTTTAAATAGTTATTTTAATTAGTAAATAAGAGATGAGAGTAACGTTTTTAGTATATTGTGATGTAACAAACGTAATTGAGTTTATTTTTTTAAAGTAGGTTGGAGTAGTGGTATCCCTTGGTTGCTTCCCCGACGTGGTCAAGTGAGTCTTAAAATTCGTCTCAATTATTGCGTGCGTCCGGCTTGTATTACCAGTCTGTCTGCGAAGGCAAAACCAACGATTACTGCTTTGTCACACACAAATAATCGCCTTCACGCTAAAAACGTATGTCCCATTTTGAAAATACGTTTCCAGCAAAGTGCTCTCTCATTCTGTTCTTCGTGTCTTCGTGATAACAATTGTGTCAACTTGTCGAGTATTCATTTCTTTCACATTTCCAAAATTTTTTCTAGTTTTCTTCTTTTTTTTTTTTTTTTTTTTTTTTTTTACGGTCACGCATGAAACTTTATTAGTTCTCATTCTCATCCATTCGTAATCGTTTTCTTCGGTCGTTGTTCGAATTCCTCTCCTCGGCTTCGAGTACTTTCAATCGGGACCCGCAGATCTCTTGGCCATGCAAAGCCTGAAAACAAGAGGACAAAAATTTGATAGTGAAATTTACAATTGTATTTTACATTTTTGTTGTAATTACATAAAAATAAATTAATTTTACAGGTGTGACGTAAATTTACATCTTTACTGTATATAATTTGTTTTGTTATTTTTTGTTAATTTTTGAAATGTACCTCGATGGCTTTATCTGCACTCTCAACGGTCGCGTATTTCGCATATCCGCAATTTTTTCCCGGCAGCATGTAAACGTCTATGAGATTGCCGAACCTACAAAAAACATCCTTCATCGCGTAAATCGGAGGGACCGGTGGGCCACAAACTATGAAACACCTTTTCGCAACTTCTGCGTCGATGTTTGCCATCTGCTGGGGCGGAGGTAACTTAGAAAGACCCTGATCCATTGCCGCACGATCTGCAATTAAAACAAATTGAAATTATCATTCATGTAAAGATTTAATCTTTTAAATAAGTTTAATCTCTTAAAAAGAAACAAAAAGTGCTTCCATGAAAACAAAAATGTTGTAACAAATCTTCCAGCAGAAATGAAATTCTCCCAGCTTGAAAATCCTTTTCAAAGTAAAATAATTCATTTGTGAGAATTTTGTTGTTGAAAAAGAAGAAAAGCTCTTCGTTACATTAAAACAAACAAGGCCGAGATTAAAATGTAACTGAGACAAAAAGGAGAGCCTTTGAGATGATAAAGAATGGGTAATTGCAATTAGCGAGCTCCACTTCCAACTGACAAAGCGTCAAAATTGGCTACGTGCTGTTGCGTTAATGATCCCTCGGTTGAATGACAAATTAAGTTCTCGGGAGTTGACACAATGCTCAACGGGGATTCCGTTCGACAGATGGACGTTTAACATTTTAATCTCCAGGCTCGTTTTCTAACTCGAAGTTTCTCTTCCCCTTTTTCTCCCTCTTTCTTAAATCTTTAAGAATTTTTAAGGTCCTGTCAACCTTAAAAATTGTAAACCAGGATTTGCAAAACAATGGATGTAATTTTACGTGAACATAAAACTGAACATGAAATAAGATGTAATTTCACATTGAGAAAACGATATCGTACGATCTGCATCTTTTTTTTAAAATTATGAATATCTTCATATTTTTTACATCTTATCATTAAATCTTGTTACAAATATTAAACACGTTCGAAAGGTTACATTATATTATAAGTTAGTCATTTTACAATACAGATTGCAAATTTGTACGATGCACTGTAACCTTTACAATTGCATCACAACTTTTTGTACGATATGACGTTGTTACGATCTCATTTTGTCAGTGCAATATGTATTTATACTTGGCGCAGTGAGTCCAGCAGCCTGGATGAGTGAGGTAGCCTGAGCAATGGTTTCAGCGAGGTGTGCGAGGTCCGTCCTGGCAGTGTTGAGGCCACTGACGGAGGTGCCGGGTTTGGAGCTTTTGGGCGTGACGCTGCCGCTGAGGTCGGGTTTGACGATCATCCTGTGACCGGGGGGGTACTCGAAGCCATGGAACTTCTCACGGGCATAAGCTGCCGCGTGGGGGTTCGTGTAGACGACCGTGACCTGGCCCCGGGGCATCCGATATCTGACGTCCTGCTTAAGGTGACAGAAATCCAACCCCGGGACGATGTCGAAGAGCTTCCAGAGCTGGTCCTGGTTGAGCGCCGGGTGGGCGATCACCTGGAGCTTCGTGTACCCCTCCGGGTTCGGATAGTTGGTGACAATTTCGAGGTTGATCGAGCTCTTGCTCAGGTTCGACGGGCCGAAATTGTTCGCCTCGTAGCCGAGGGACATGCCGTTGCTGTACTTGGACTCCTGGTGCTCCGGCTTGCGTTTCTTTGGCTCCGCGAACACGGCCTTGTACTTGCGGTCGCACTCCTCGAACGCCTTCGCTGCGCTCGATACCTTCTTGAACTTGACGTAGCCGAAGCCCTTCGACTCATTTGTCGTCTTGTCCTTAACAACCGTCACGTAATCGATTGGCCCGAACTTGCTGAACTCCTGCTGCAGCTCCTGGTCCGTCATCGATTTTGGCAGCACGCAAAATAACCGCACCCACCGCTCCTCTTCGTTGATCTCTCGTACCGAGCCCTGGTCTCGACTTTCCAAACAAACAAATGAAACAACTTTGTCTTTCATTTCCTTTTTAAATTCAGTTGAACAAAATAATGAACAGATGGATAAAATAAAAGAGATTGATTTTTCTTTGAAAGATTAAAAAGATTGAGTTAATTAATTATGAAATTAATTTTGAAATTAATATTAAAACAAATTAAAAAAGGACAACAAATGTTAAAATTGTCGTATGATTCGGTGCGGCATTGATCTAATCTTTGCATACGTGACTGCACAAAGTTATTATGCAAAAAACATTGATCTGCATTTCTATGGCACTGTTCAATTGAAATTGATCTAACTTTTTGCAACATGAAATCGTTGAAATAAAAAGAAACAATAAAAATACAAACAATGGAGATACTGTTTTTTATTTGGTTTTGTTTTGGTTCTATTTTTTATATATTTAATTCTTTTTTATTTAATAACATTATTTTTTGAAAGAAACATTAATGCATGGATCAACTTACTTCGAAGCGATCATAACTTTGATTCGCCGGCCGACTGAGCCTAAAACTTTTCCGTTCATCTCCTCAAGGGCATATGCAGCTTCTGAAGTTTTGGAAAACTTGATATAAGTGACACCTGTCAAACAGAACAATTTTAATGTTTACAAACTAAAAATAAATAAGTAAATAAAAATCGATACAAGTTTATACGTTTGACTTAAGATTAAATAAAAAAGTGAATCAAGGTCAAAGTTGTTTATCCTGTTAAAAAAAAAAAAAGTTACTGAAAGTGACACCTGTAAAAAAATCGAGCTTTTAAATATTTGTTTGGAATTTAGAATAAAATGAGTACAAAAGGTGAATCAAGGTCAAAGTTAATTGCCCGTTAAACAAAGTGATACAAATTGTACGAATAGATTTATGTTTGTTTATTTACACAATCAAGAAAAGGAGGCGACAGGAAACACTACATGAGAGCAAAATTATGCAACAGTCATGTGTTGTACTAGTTAAACCGCGTTCGCACATCTGTCATAACGACATTTATCTGGCACAATTTCCTCGCCACTTCCAAGAATATTCCCATCGATACGCAAATAAAACCATCAAATTCCCGGAAAGAAAAAGCGAGAGGGATGAAAACATGCCGGCGTTGTTTTTTTTTTTTTTTTTTTTTTTTGACAGGTTGTCAAAGTGCGTCCAAAAGCCGCAACCTATTTTTCATTGAAATGTTAAATTAAAAGCAAAAGCCGGAGGGATCAAAATTTGACCTTCTTTTGAGCTGATTTTCAGGGGGTCGAAGAGAAAAAAAGAAAGTTGAAAAGAAAAAGAAAGAAAATAATAAAACGTTAATTATTGATTGTCAAGCGGCGCTTGGCTACCTTTATTTTCACCCGAGTTTTTGTCTTTGACGACCCAGATGTCCTCAATGCGGCCGAACTTTTCGAACGCCTTGCGGAGGTCATCCTCCTCAAGGCTCTTGTGACAGATGACGAAGAGCCGAGAATTTGGCGGGTCATCGTTTTTTGAGCGCGGATCAAATTGCGAGTAATAAGAGTCTCTGTCTCGGTGGTCGGCCATTTTGCGACTGTTGACCGAACGGGCAACGCGCAAACACGTCTCCGTGACAGGTGTGGCGCTGCTTGTCGTGTCAGTGACGTGTAGATAAAAAAAATGGCCACCCCGCGGATGTAAACAAAAAGTTAAATCCTTTAGATTCCCATGTTTGAAGTTAATCTCAGTTGTCTGAAATCAACTATTCTAATCAACTTTCTGTTGGAAGATGAAATTTCAAGGTCAAACTGTCATGATTTTGTTTGGAACGGGTTTGTCTATAGTTTTGTTTACAAACATAAACGTAAATAAAATATTCAAATATCAAAAATATCAAATTCAAATGTTGGGAAACAAATGTTCAAGGTCAAAGTTAACAAACACAACTTTAAGTGAACATAACAAATAATAACGACAAAATATGTTCAAGGTCACGTTGTCAGTTTGTTTTGACCAGTATTTAAACAGAAAACAATAATAATAAAACAAAATAAGTATGTTTTCCTCAAAATTTGCATTAAAATATTTCCAAGGTCAAATTGTGACAAGTTTGTTTTGATTGTTATTTATATTTTTGAGAACAAACAAAACAGTTACAAAAATATAAATGAAGATCATAATTGTTTACAAATCTATATTTTTATACTCTGTACAAATTATGTTTGTAAATTGTTTCTTTTTATTTTTACATTTTTTACAATATATCACATCTCGAAAATCGTAAAATAAAATTTTGTTTCGCAACGTCACCCACCTTAAAAAAAATGTCACATTCAATCCATCAGCAAAATAACGAAAATTCGAGAGAACCATTCAAATGCAATAGATAAAAAAGTTGATTCAAAACAATTTAAAATGGAGGGAAACAAAATAAAAACAAATTTCATATTAAGCATCGTAAGTCGAGGCGGAGACGTTTCCACCGTGGCCGGTCCAATTGGTGTGAACAAATTTGCCCTCCTTTCCAAGGAGCTCATAGGTGTGAGCGCCAAAGTAGTCTCGCTGAGCCTGCAATAAATTTGCGGGTAAGCGCGCAGTCCTAAAACCATCATAGAAGGCCAGCGCGGTGGAAAGTGCAGGTACGGGAATCCCGAGGACAACGGCGTTGGAAATCACGTATCTCGCGCTCTCATGGCACTCTTTTACAACCTTGGCGAAGAAGTCGTCCAGCAACAAATTCGACAGCTTAGGATTTTTGTCAAAGGCTTGTTTGATGTTACCCAAAAATGCACTGTGGAACCAAAAGTTAAAAAATTAATCCAAATTTGAGGTTACAAAAGTTAGGTTATAAAAGGTCCTGGACATTTATGCCACGTTTTAACAAATTTGAGGTTAGGAAAACAATTTGAATTTGAGGTTATGAAAGAGCATTAAAATTTGAGGTTATAAAGACCTTCTGATAATGCAGCCCCCTCTCCACATGAGAGCGATGCCACCGTAGTTCAAATTCCAGTTGTGAATTTTTGCTGCCTCCCTAAGGAGCATAAATCCCTGGGCGTAAGAAATAATTTTCGAGAAGTACAGAGCATTCTCCAAGCTGGCTAAAAACTTTTTCCTATCGACTGGCGTCGCCGCGTTTTCGGGCCCTGGAAGGATCGAGCTGGCGTGGACCCTCTCGTCCTTCAAAGCTGAGAGACACCTGGAGAACACGGACTCTCCGATTAGGGTGACGGGGACGCCGTAGTCCAGGGCCGCAATAGCCGTCCACTTGCCCGTGCCCTTTTGACCCGCGGTGTCCCGAATCCGCTCCAGAAGGTGACCTTCGTTGTCCTTGAACTTGAGGATGTCACGGGTAATCTCGATGAGGAATGAGTCGAGCTGGCCTTTGTTCCAGTCGTCGAACGTCCGACTCATCTCCTCCGAGGACATCTGCAGGGCGTCTCGCATCAGGTGGTACGCTTCGCAGATGAGCTGCATGTCTCCGTATTCGATTCCGTTGTGCACCATCTTCACGAAATGACCCGCTCCGGACTCACCTACCCAGTCACAACATGGCTCGTTGTTTACTTTTGCTGCTATCGCCTGAAAACAATTTTTCACTTAATTTTCAAAAGTCAGCATCAATTTTAAGGTTGTTTATGTGAAATAGTTTAATACGGTGCGATAAAACATCATTGCATTATTTTCATGAAGAAACGGAAAAAATGGAGAGGAAATTACGTTTTTTCCATCCGCCATCTTGGTTTTTTATGATCCGCCATCATAGTTTTGCAGACTGCACGAAATGTCGGATCCAAGATGGCGGATCGCATCGCCATCTTGGTTTTTTAACATCCGCCATTTTAGTTGTGCCAATTTTTCGAAATATCGGATCCAAGATGGCGGTCTTTGTTCAGTTTTTGGATATTTAATATCTAGAAATGTACTTCTTCCGTAAGAAATGGGGTTTTCCCCTCCGCTATCTTTGTCCTTTACGATCCGCCATCTTAGTTTTGCCGAATGTACAAAATGTCGGATTCAAGATGGCGGTCTTTGTTCAGTTTTTAAATACTGGACACTTAATAATGCATTCTGTATGTACGTAGCAATTTAAAATTTCATTTTAATTTAGTTCGCCCATTTTGACAGTTTAAATAATGATTGGTACCAACCTGGAAGATAGGTTTGATGTAGGGCCAGGCTTTAGGATTTCCACCAGGCATCAAAGAAGGACCATACCGAGCACCGTCTTCGCCGCCACTGACTCCACTGCCGACGAAAAGGATCCCCTTTTTCTCCAGGTCTTGAGTCCTTCGGATCGTGTCTTGATACTCGGAGTTACCGCCATCTATGATGATGTCACCGGCCGATAAGTGGGGAATCAGTTGGTCTATGAAAGCGTCGACTGCCTGTCCAGCTAAAAACCAAAGCAAATCAGTCCAATCTCAATCATTTGTCATAATTTTAAAGTTGTTATTTAAAAAAAAAACTTTTGTTTGTTCGTTTAATTCATTTTTTATTGTTTATGTTTACCTTTGACCAACAACATAACTCGACGCGGTTTTTTCAGTTTGCTGACCATCTCCTGGATACTGTGCGCTCCGATCACTTTGGTTCCTTTGGCTTCCTTTTTCAAAAAGGCATCAACTTTTTCTGTTGTGCGATTGTAGGCGCAGACCACGAAACCGTGGTCGTTCATGTTCAGGATCAAATTTTGACCCATCACTGCCAACCCGATCAGGGCAATGTCAGCAACTCTGAAAACGTGGAAATAAATTGTTTACAATTTGCAAACAAAAACAAACAAAGCTTTAATTTAACAAAGTTATTAAAAAAAGTTATTGAACAAACAAAATAAAACAAATTGATATCGTGAATGTAAACAATTAAAAATAAATTCAATTTTTTGAATTAAAAGTTTGATCAAACTTTTTTTATACGAACAAGAAATTTGTACGAACAGAAAATTTGTCGAAAAGAAAAGAAAAGCAAGATCGTCTGTCAATGATTGATTACCGATTCAAATTTATGATGACTTGCAGCTATCAGCGCAACATTTCTATGACTTCATAGTTACATTTTTCTCGTAAACATTATTTAAATTGCCATTTAAGAATAAATTTCATCACTTACCCTTCGCTCATATTGGAGTTATAAGGAAGTAGTTAGGGAGGAAAATTGAAAAAAAAAAAGCACAAACTTAAATGACGAATTTCGAGCTGAGGAATTCTGATTTCACTGTGAGAGAATCAACATGTGATCATGAACAGCACTGGCCATTCACTACTAAACTCTACTTTGCTCGACAGAAATCAGCCGACGTCTACGTCAGCCAATCACTAAGCTCAGGCCCGTACTAATCGCGGGGTCAAAAAAAATTAACTTATGAAAATTCTGGGCAAAAGTTTAAAAAATAAATGAAACCAAAAATTATATGAAAAATATATCAAAGATTATTATTTTTCTTTTATTTTTATTCTGGCATTTCTTAAATATTATTTAATTTGAATAAAATATTAATTTGAAAAACTGAAAGGTTCGAAAGGTCAAAGTTCAAAAATTTTAATGTGAATTTAATTACAATGAGATGTTTTTTTTTTGATTGTCAACTTTGTTTTTCGTTGAGAAGTCTTAAGCCGATCCTGAAATCATTGACGTAGTTATTGAATGTCAGAAAAGACGTTTTTTTATTCCCTTATCTAAATTATTATGATAATTTTTGTTTGTAATGAGCATACAAAACCACTATTACTATTCCATTTCTAATTCAATTGCTTTTACATAAACGTTAGATTTTGTTCTTATGATCGTCAAAGATTACAAAAATAAATGAATATAAAAACAAAAGGGTGACCTTCATTAAAACAACCATTGTTTACAAACCGTTAAGAAGAAATGTAAACAAAAAACATAAACAAAAAATGTAAACAAAAAATTTAAACAAGGCTGTTTTTTGGAGAAAGAAGACAAACGGTGAAATATGAAAGTAAATTAAAAATGACATCAAAATCAATCGAAATTTCTCCGGTTTCTCAAAGTTTAAAGAAAAAACAAGTTTCACGTGTTTAAAACCGTCGGAAGCAATCTTTTCCGTAAAGGAAAAAACTTTCACACGTTTATCATGATTGTATAAGCCGAAAAGAAGTTGAGTGGCCGGGCCCTGGGCCCTTCGCAGGGCCCGATTCGGTGGAATGTTAATAGGCCCGACGTGCCACCTCCTGCTCTCGCTGTGCCGCTGGTGCACAAAGACCCAAATAGTTGACACCTGCGGCGATTATTGACCGTGCTCTCAATTTTTCTATGGCCCTGATAATCATCTTGCCGGAAGCGTGCGCACGTGCTGACAAATTCCGAAAAACCTCTCTCCAATTTGGGCTACTCAAATTTCGGTTCCTTGTCGATCCTGTTCTCTTGATACATATGTGAGCTTTCGAGGACTCGAGATGGTCGTTTTGGGGACTTTATACATCACATATATATATTTTTTTCGTTTCTTATAAGATAAACTTACTAGTTTGTGTTATAGGTACCAATTTGGGGTATTGTCAGTTTAAAATTAATAGAATTGTTTGGCAATTAAAATGATCTAAAATACAGCTCCATGGAGATGTGCATAGATTTCATATAAATGCTTTCCATAGCATTCAGTTTCAAATGTCAATTCAAAACAAAGTCAAACCTAACCAAAGGTACATTTTTTTTATAGATAAATTAATTAAAATTGTTTATAAACATTTTTTTAGAAGCCAAAAAGATATAATCTTACAATTTATATAAAAAAAGTGCCAAAAAAATACACTTAGCAGAGCGTGGTTTCGATCCACGGACCTCTGGGTTATGGGCCCAGCACGCTTCCACTGCGCCACTCTGCTCTTGTGACGTTGGTACCGTTAGAATGCAACAAGAAATTTAAGGGTTGTAAAATCCTTATAAAATTGATTTAAAACAATTTCAGAGCGTGTATTAATCATTTCCGAACATCTGTAGTTGTTTTATACCTGGCCGGAAACACTACCGTGTTTTTTGATATAAAAGAAAAAAGTTAGACGTTGTATAGCTGCAAGCAGTTATGCGTTCTTGGGGAGTGTTGGGTGAGGTTCTATCGAAGATTTTATTTGACCTTGATGTCGAAACATGTACAATATTTTGAACAAGTTAATTGAATGAATATAATAATTAAATTTGTAATTCAATCGTGTACTTCAACAAAACGACTCATTCTTTGGCTGGATTTCTCAACTTACTAACAAACTAACATATGAAATCGAAGGACATTGCACAAATCTCAACGCCGTATATCAACTTAATATAAATAAATAATTGTTTTCAATTGGCAATTTCGTAGTCTGACATTGTTTACATTTTTCAACAGAATTCAGTCTCACTATTTATAATTAAATCTCACTTTTCGACAAAAATTAAATATGATTTCGAACGATTCTTATGGTTAACATTATTCTGAATTTTTCAGATAAAATACCACGTCCTTTTACTTTTCTTTTTTTTTCTACTAACAATTTCTTATGGTCCTTCTTTCACGTTTTACGACTTTTAAGTATAGTTTTTCATTTGTACTTTTTCATTAATCACTAATACGCATTTTTAAACTACCTTTACACCTTTGATTAATACTCTCTGTTAAATAATCTTTCCAGTCTCTTAATATATAGCGTTGACAATGTAGTTGATGACGCCTTCGTATATCTCGTACTGTGAATCATTCAGGCGATCGCTCTGCATCGCAAGGATTTCCTCGATCCTGCTTCGTTCCTTCGTTGGTTTAGGTGGGATAAACTGTGGCTGGTCCTTGAATAAATAAAAATAAATGAATAGCAACAATGAAAATAATCAATAACCAGAAAAAGCATAAGAAACTTTGAATTTACAAGAGTGACATTCGGGGCTCCACCGTTTATGTTCCTGGCATTCTTAAGCTTCTGCTGAAACAACTCCATGGGATGTACGTAAACATTTTTAAGTTTTTTGCGCTTCGGATTCTCATTGGTGGCACAATTTTTGTTGCCAAGGTTGCAGTTGTACAGCAAGTTGACTAAAATTTTGCAAACAAATGTTCATACAAAATTGCCATCTAATAACCTCGTTCGAAATTCTAACTATGTCGTTTATTTGTTCGTATTTCATGATTCTGTTTGAACCTTTGATATTTGAATTTGTATTTTTTTTTTGTAACCAACCATCGATCCACTTTCCAGCAGTGTTATATTTCGTTTGGACCGGTGGAAAAGTACGCCTCCGATGGTTCACCAAAACGCGACTCTGGTGACACCTGATCACGCAAGGCTCCGACTCTTTTTCCACAGCCAATTTGGATTCCTTGGCTTTGTTCTCCTTGTTGCTCTCACCCTCCTGGTTTGTCTTCGCATTTTTTTTCTGGCTCTTGTTGTACTTCCTTCGTTTCAGCGACACCAGCTCGTACTCGTTAAGTCTGGCCGGACGAACGCGTTTCCGCAAGTACCGAACTTCTGTGGGTGGTTGGCTGGGTTCTGTCGGTTTCGATTCTTCAACCTCGCCTTTTGGGATGTCTGACCTTACCCACTTCATCGCTAAATCGACTAGACCAACAAGTTTTTAGTAACAAATGTTGTAGGTTCTTTTTTGTTTACTTTTCGAAATTATCTTTCAAAAACGATTTCGGTTTACTTCTGACTTAATTACATCTGATAACTTTTGTTTTGAAAGCAAATTTGAACTTTGAATTCGTAACGGTTTTCTTTAGCTTTACTTGTTTGGTATATAGTTTTGTTTACTAAATCGTTGGATAGTATTTACCTTTGACGATTCGCTGAAGGCTATTTTCAGTCAAGGGAAACTGAAACAATTCTTCAACCGGGGAAAATAAAACTGAAAAGTGGATTTTTTGTTACAGCAGATCGTCGCTGAGACGTGAAGTGGATCGCGAAAAACAAAAAACTCGCCCAAAATGAAACTCGAAATCTGATTGGTCCAGCCAAATCGATTATCGATTTTTTGAATTCAACATTCCTAAGAACCATTTTTCTCTTGAATTTTTGTCATTTTAAATAAAGTTTTCGATTATGAATAATATTTCAACTTAAAAAAAATGTGTCAATTAATTATTCAAATGTAAATGAAGTGACAACTTTTTAAACCTTGAATAAATTTCAATTAATTGAGCATGCAAAAGTTTATCGTTGAATTTAATTGTTGAAGAAACATTTGTTTGTTTTTTTTGTTAAATAAATGTTTTAGGTATGTTAGAAAAAACAAATCCTTACTTTTAATGGAACTTCGGAACTAAATAAATTAAAACCACATACAAAAGCATGTATCTATAAAATCTCTTTTATTCATCCATCAATTACACCGCGTTTGGCCGTATGTTGATGATTGACGTGGGTTCGCAATGTTTCTCACACATCCAATTATTCGCATGACATGATCACTAGCAAAAAAAAGTATGAAAAAAAGAAGATAGAAAGAGAGAGAGAGAGAAAGAGAGAGGAAAGTAAACGCGGCTCCTCGAAAAGATGTTTTTCATTTTTCGACGCGTACATTGTACGGAAAATGAAATAATAATATATTATTATCATCGTCGTTATCATAATTCCATTATTACCATTAAATTACACTTCAGTTACTTTGTTTAATTGCATATAAAAACACTTGACAAACAAAAACGGAACAACTTAGTTTCTGTGGAGCTGCCGCGGCTTTGCGAGCTCTTATGCGCCGAAGTACAATTTAGTGGCGGAAGAAAAAACAACAGTCTCCGAATGGAAGAGCCTTATTGCCTAAAAACTGTCGTTCCTTCTCGGTGCATTGATTTGCGAAACAGCTCCTGGAATACAGTCTGAGTTTGTGCCAGGCCTGGCTCTATATTTACAATTCGTCGTGTTCCTGTAAAGGAAAAAATATATTTCGTTAAAATCAGAATCAACAAAATCATCTTTCTTCTCTTTCTAAACACAAATTCATTTCAGCAACGAGGAATTCCACCGTTTTATCAACTCATGAATTTTCGGTGATGGCGTTTCTCATCATTCTAGTTTTATTTCAATCTTAATTTAGTTATTACAATTAATTTTAATAATTCAAACATTTTTTTTTCCCAGTACCTCAGTATCGGGGACAGTGTTATCTTCCTCGTCATCATCTTCTTCGTCGTCGTCCTCCTTGTCTTCCGTGCTCTCTTTGACTTCCTTTTCTCTCTCCTTCATCTCCTCTTTGTCCTGCTCTTCCTTCATCTTCTTCTCACCTTCGATGGTCTTCTTGATATCCTCGCCGACCTTGCGGGCATACTCAAGGTCGTCTGTGATCAGAACGTTGTCGAAAATAGTGCCGGATTTGACTTGCCACAAATCGAAACCGATCGCGCAGATTTCGTCACGCTTGTACAGCTGAGCATCTGGGGTGTATTCTGGGTTATCGATCTCTGGATGCACCCAAGCGCCCTTGTAGTTCGGGTTGTCGATCTGTTTCGGCTTCCATTCGCCCTACAACAGATACAAATTTAGTTTTCTCAATAAACATTAAACAATATTTTCATCTTAATATAATTGATAGTCTCAATAAATGATTAAATTTCAATTTGTAGATTAGTTTCTTTTTGTTAATGGCTTTGTTCATTTTTCAAGGTTAACTTGATTGTTGATTTTGAGGTTATGTTGAATTTTCGTTTGTTTTGTTTTTGAGGTTAGGTTGATGGTCTACCTTGTATTCAGGATTGTCAATCATCGGAGCTTCCCATTCGCCGTCCATCTCATCGTCCCAATCTTCAGGTTTGGTGGCCTCCGGATCAGGGATGTGTTCAGGTTTGTCCCAGTCTTCTGGTTTCTTGTCATCAGGGTCGGGGATGGTGGGTTTGTCGTCCCAATCGTCCGGTTTGCTCTGATTCGGGTCCTTGATCTTCTTCGGTGGCAGGAAGTCCCAGTCAGCTTCCAGTTCTCCCGACTCAACTTTCTCATTGTCGATGAGGATCTACGGAAAACAAAGAAGTGATCCCAAGTTAATAAAAACATAACTCTGTTTATTGTTTCAATATTTCAAGATTATAAAAACCAGAAAATAGATTTCTGTTTTGTTTTGTTTTTATTTTTACCTCATATGTATTGTCTGGTTTGACAACGAAGGTGTAAAGATGAGTGTAAACATCGTCCTTGCATCGGACATCTTTGTTGACGAGCAAGTTCTTGCCCTTGTAACTAAAGATGGCGTGCACCTTCTTGAAACCTGGTCCACAGATGTCAGGTCCTAAAAGATTTCCAAGATTATCAGTTTTAAAATTTCAAGTTTTATTTTAAAAACAAAAATTGGATCTGACGAACAAAAAAAAAGTTAAAAAAGTGAGGTTAACATACCGAACATGATCTCGTAAGGACTCTCGCCATGCATGTCCTTCTGATCGAGTTTGCAGTCGAAAATTTTGACATAACCACCGCCGCAGTTGATGTCCTGTTCATGCTTGACGCTGAATTGGATCACCAAAGTTTTGTCCTTGTTGCTGAAAGGCTTGAATTTCCTGCTCAACGCATAAAACCTTGCGTCCTGAGACGTTTGGATACCTAAAAACAATTTTCATCAAACCTCTCATTCGCATATTGTAAAAACAAAAAAGAAATAAAACCAGAACAACATTTGAAAAACGTTTTTAATTTTATTTTATTTTAACAATTTTAACTTTTGTTTACCTTTGTCGTTCTCAGGATCATTGTAGAATTTTCCGTGACTCAAGACAAACTTGCCGAATTCCTTACCGGGATGCTCGGAGTAAATCCATTCTTTCTCCCACGAGTCTAAAGAAAAAAGAAATAAAAATGAAAAATTAATATACTTGTCCAAGGAACAATGTTATTCAAATTAAAAAAGTGTTACTCCTCTTATCAGCGATAATAAAAACTGTCAACAAGTTGAATAGAAGACGTGTCAATTTCAAATTCAAACGGTAAAGGTTTGTTGATAAAAATGCAGATACCTGTATCTCCATTTAAATTTTAATCTACAGAAAAAAGCGGGTTATCAACGTTTCTTTTTTTTTTTTTTTTCTTTCAGAATAACCGGCTAAAAAGAACTTCAATTTCAATTATCAAATTTCAAGATGGAAAATATAAAAATAAAGTTGAAATTGACAATTTTCCAAAGACGAAGAAGAAGATAAACAAGAACGACCTTGAAATTGTTTTCTCCGAATTCTCTGATTTTATTTTCGACTAAAAATGGCGATTTTGTGATTGCCAAGTGGCAAAGCCGGGCTCGGTCGGTAAAGTAGATCCTTGGGGGATAACGCAAGAGAGAGAGAGAGAACCAGAAGGGGAAAGGAGTGAAAATCGTGTGACAAGCCGAACGAAAATAAACCCGCTCGATGACGTGTTGGGGCCGAGTTTGTTTTTCGGCCTTTTTCCTTCTATTTTCAGCGGGCTTTCTTATGCACGTGTCATTGCGCAATTCGTGGACGGAAAAACCACGTCGTCGGGGCGGGTGCCGGAGGGAGGAGAGGGGGGGAAACAAAAGTGAGATGCCGGGCGATTGATCGGACGCGTCGCGGAGAAATTGATGACGACGGCGGCCGGTTGCTTGGCGCGCCATATTTACGTTGGGACGCGTGGCCAAAAACGCCGGCTTGGGCCAACAAGACACGTCGATAAAAGGGGGAGGTGGGGGGTGTGGTTGCGTCCGACAACCTAGAGAAAGTGAAAAGAAAAAACGAAAAGAAAAAAATGACGGAAAAATTCAGTCGACAAAAGTACTCACCGTCGAGGAATTTCTCCTCGAAGTAGACTTCGGCCGCGACGACGGCGACGAGCGCGACGAAAGCGATGAAGAAGCGCATGTTGAGTTACCGCCAGGGACCGGAACGAGTCCACAGGACCAAGAGCGACTGACAATGACTGCGGCTGGCAGTGATACGCTCGAGACTCCTAGTGGCTTCGCGAGTAGCGCTCGTCGGAGTAGACAGATGGACGTTTCCGATTGGTCCGCACGACTCAACCAATCGGAAGCCGCCACGGAGCGCTCACCCACGAAATACGTGTGAACCAGATAAGAAACAGACACGTGCCGGCTGCTGCCACGTCGGCGCAAACTTTTGAATCTAAAATCACGCCGGCTTGTTTGTTATGGTTTTAAACATAAATTTTAACATTCTTTACTGTCAGAAAGGACGAAGACTATTTAAAGGTCACTGCCAAAGGTCAAGAAGATTTCTGGTTATCGATTCAAGGTCGATTCAAGGTTTTGTTTTGATTTGGTTTTGGAAAAATAAACTGCAGTCACGGGGGACGAAGTTTGTTGACAAAACTTATTTTGATTGTAGAGTTTGACTGTTTTGAATGTCAAAGGTCATGGAGACAAGTTTCAGTTGTTTGAATAACATTCAAGGTCGGTTTTGTTTTGGTTTTGGAAGTTTGAGTCTAAAGTCACGGAGGGGTTTGTTGACGTTGAAATTCTTCGGATTGTTGAAAGTGAAAGATGTTTGGGGACAGTTAGAGGTGACCTTGAGAACTCTTTCTTGAACGTTGTTTACAAGTTCGAGGTCTCCTTTATTTTTGCGTCAATTTTCATCAGGGATTTTTCGTTTTGAGGATGGCAAATTGAAAGAGGGAGTCGAACAAAAAGTCTAGAATCACTTCCGAGGAAACATCAAGTTTTTGATTACGTTGACAGTTGTGTCTTATTGAAAAAGTGAGATGGCGAGTGATTAAGAGAAGGACAAAAGGAGAAATATGAGAAAATCGTGTTTAAGCACTTTTAACAATTAAATGACACCTTGTAAATACAATGTTATTGTAATTAGAAAATTAATTAATGAGCATCGGGAAGTTTTTATAGATTGCTTAAAAATAAAATATCGGAAAATGTTTAATTTGAGGCTTAATCTGGAACTTTTTTTCGTTTTATTTTTCTATTTTTATTGTTCAAATAAAATCATAACAAAAAAGAAAACAATAGTAAACAAAATAAATAAAAAACAAACCAAAAATGAAGAAATTAAAAAACGACAAACATCTTCACAAATGAAAAAAGGAAACATTTCATAAGAGTTCGTCGAACTTTCTAGAAATTAGAATAAGTTAACCACACGTTTACATATTCTAGGTACAGTGTCAGTAAACTCCTATCTGTGTATTGTGACGATTCCACACCGTCGGTCTATTAACACCTGTTCTTTCTCAAACATTGACACCAACGACCGCCAGAAAAAGTCAATACATTTTTCAATATTATTCCAAAACTTTTTACAAAATCTAATTTCTTAAAAAAAATATCTAAAAAACAATCCAACCGACTTAGTTTTATTTAAAAAAAAAATAAAAATATTCTCTCATGACTTCTGTCCTCCTCTTATTTGTCATTATGAAATTACGAAACAATGTCTGGCCCAAGGTCATTATTGTTCATAAAAAAGATGTCATTGTTTTTATTCATGATTATATACAGTTGTGTTTATTCATAATTGCAAGTTGTAATGTTGACAAGAACAAAAATGGTGAACGCCGGAACACTGATTATCCGTCCTCTGAACTTTACAATGTTAGTTACAGAAATAGAAAAATAAAATTAAGAGAAGAAAAATATTCGTTTTTTTCTCGTTTTTTTTTTTAGTTTAAAAATATAAAAGAAACGCAAAGTAAATTTATCGATTTGGGTTTACACTTTATCGGATAAATTTTTACCTATTCATTTGCATAATATAAAAAGAATTTCGTTCCAATTTCGACAGTCCAAATAAATAAATACATCTATCACAATAAACTATAAGAATCACAATTTAAATCGAGACTAATATTGTTGTACAATTTTTCGAGTCTTTTCTCCAGCTCAAAGAGCAATTTCTCTAATTCACAAGTTTGAAATTGTTTTTAATTTATGAAACAATTTTAAATTTCACTAAGAAATAGTTGTCCGACACAATTAGAAAAAAATACTCGGAACTTTGTCATGGAGAATGTATATTTCATATAAATATTGCACGAGAAAAAGTTTAGGGAAGACCGTACAAGTCTTTGTTTTCTTTCGTCCAGTTTTTTTCTCTCGTTTTGGCATAGCCCTGGCGATGACGACATCACCAAAAGTTCAGTTGCAAATTTTTTCGTATAAAAAATGGTATATATTTACAAAAACACAAAAAAAGAACAGACAAAAAAGAAATTTTGATCAAAATTGCAATCTTAAACACCTTCCAAATTACTTCCTGTTAAATTATCAATCTACTTCATTTTACTCGATAAATTTCTTTTTTTTTATCGAAATACCTAATTGATCGATCTAAATCAGTCCAAAATTGTTTTTGCCTTCTTAATATAGAAAATCGCACAGAAGAAATTGATCGATCATTTTAAAATTTGTTCAACGTCGGTTTGACTGGAGTTAATATAACTCAAAGCGGGAACTAAAGTTCGGTTCGAGAATCCTGCTCTCCGGTTATGAATCCTAGCAGACTAGAATAGGTTTTATCTTCGGGCTGAGGGAAGAGGTGAGTGAAGATCGCGTAATAATGGAGCAACGCAGCAGTCCCGACAAACAAATGCCAGATCGCGTGAGCGCACGGGATCCTGCCGTCTGATTTGAAGAATATTATCCCTGCGATGTAGAAAAGTCCACCTAGCTTCAGCTCCAAGATGTTATAATATTCCGTCTGCAATTTACAATAACAATTCTTTTATCACGATAAGTATAAATGTTTTGTATAAAGATAAGAAAATAACAATTTTTTTAATACAACAATTCAATTAAATTTAGTTTATCAAAGAGATTGATTGGAGAGACTCACAATTGGAACGATGGCAATGCTAGGCCCCAGTCCCATGATAAGATAAAATATTGTCTCGAGCATCTTGTATTTCTCGTGAAAAATCTGTTGGTACAAGATACCCAGGATGGCCAGAACCCAGACAAAGTCGCGCATCACAGTCAGCATCGTGTTGTTCTGATAAGTTTCCACGTTCAACCAGGGAAAGTATGAGGCTGCTATGAAAACGTAAATCATGGCACGGTCGCAGCGGTGGAGAACGTCCTTTAACGATCTAAAACACATTTAAATCAAAAAACAGTCAAAATGAATTGAAAAAAAAAATAAATAAATAAAATTGAACTACCCAAGTAAAAATTTATGTGTCCATAAATGGCACATATATGCAACATAAATGTCACACATACAGTTCCATATTTGTGACATACATGGCGATCCACCTAAAGAATCCCATTTATGTGCCATTTATGCGGCATATATGGATCCATATATGTGACATTTGTCTCACAAATGCGCCCATATATGGGTCATATATGTATTTAAATACATAAATGTCCCATTTATGTTTTATATGTGTCATTTTTGTTTCATATATGTGCCATTTATGGACCCATATATACATTTTTACTTGGATAGAAGAACATTGTGATGTACCCTTCATGGTGACAATAATGTACGCTGTGAAAGAATGTAGAAATCGTGAAAAGCAAGATAAGAGATGTCCCATAGACACACGCGGAGATTAACTGTGTCCAGCTGGTGGATCTTCTGACCAACTCCAGGGCTCCCACGAGGGCAGGCACAATTCCTATCCCGTGGGTTAATACGTTTGCTACATGCTCCACCAAAGTTGGTACATACGCCTTGTTTTTTGGAGCTCGCGGGTTCATCCATTTGATCCTGAGGAACCAAAAATACGTTATTTTCTTATTTTAACCCGTCGCCTTGAAATGGCACAAATCGTTGTTCATTTGACAGTTCTCTGCATGTGTGTGAACCAATGGGAATGGGCGAAATATTCTCTGTCCTTTGATTAGAGTGAAATGGCTACAGTTATACGCACTGTCTATTGGTTTTCGCACTTTGAGGTTATGTAGAGGGCGCTTGTGGCGTTAACGGAAATGGGTTAAAAAATTACAAATAAAAAAAAAAGGACAAATAGATAAGACAACAGAAGACTGAAAGAATGTAAGATCAATGGTCTGGTTTAACTTTGGACCTTTGCGTTACTTTTGCTAAATGGAACGTAAACGTTGGACATTGAACTGCAATTATTTGATGAAGCGACAACAATTGCAACGTTATATGAGTCAAATTACATTACATCAATCATAATTTCGAGGACAATTAACATTTATCTGTTCGTGTCTGCGTCTATTTGACCCGCGGATCAAGGCACAATAATGGCCACCATTTTCCGTGTCCCCAAATTAACCGAATCACGAACAATCAATCAATACAATTTACTGCATTTATTCTTCTTCTTCTCGTTACATAATTTCCCCCACGATAAATTGCAAGTTTTACTCTTCAACCTGTAATTAAACTTAGATTAATTTTCATGAAAATGAATTTTTTTAAATACAAAAATGACAAATAAAATTAAACAAAATTAAAATAATTACCAAGAAATAGCTAATTTGTTTGATTTTTTTTGTAAATTGAAATGATGTTTGAAAAAAACAAAAAAATACAATAGATGAGAATATAAAAATAAATATTTGAAAATTGATCTCCTTACATAATGGAGGATAAAGAAATCAATATTATTAAAGCCCTGAAACATAATCGACTTATTTTTTTTCAACCTTGCCTTTTAAATTTTTGCACTTGGAGGATGTTCTTAACCGGCGTGGTGATTAATTGGTAGATACAGGATTCGTCCATGTTGTTGTCAGCGAAAAAACAGCTCACAATCCTTTTTCTTTCTGCACTGGCTTCAATCAGAAATCATCTCGTTGAATGTTTCTTCCCAGCTTACATTCTTTGCTCTCATTATCTACAATTGCAAAATTACATCAACCGTTGACCAAATTTGATTCAACGATTTATCCAATTTTTTTTTCTTGATAAGAGTATACAATAAAACGAACAAAAAAAAAAACGGCGCGCAGATAACAAAAGAAAACCAAAAATAAAAAGGAAAAAAAATGATAAACAAAGGATTAAATGATAAACAAAGGACACAATGATAAACAAAGGACACAATGATAAATAAAGAGCAAAAATAATAAACAAAACAACGAAAGATGATGAAAGTAAACAAACCCGTTGACATTCAAAAGTGTCGCGATAATTGAACAACGTTACGGGAAATCTCAAATTGGAGTAAATTTTTATTAAAGATGTTAACATTGAGGAACAATGAAGATCAAAGGTCAATTTTGGCATCAACACAGTGAGATTTGACGCGCTGACAGATGTGATAGGCAGGATGTGCGAGAGAGATATCGTCGAGATTGTGTCGCCTCACCTGGATGGATCTCACGTTCGTCGCATGTTATCAGACGGACGAACGAGCAATTACGCGCGACACTCACTTCTCACTGCACAATTTTTGCTCCGCAACTTTTTTATCTTCTGCGAGTCTGCGTATTGTCGACGGGTGGGGGGGAAGCTGTCGCGCAAGAATGTCATGTAACACAGCTTTCAGGAGGGGTTTGCCATTTGGCTCGTTTATAACCTACAAGTTGAAACGGTAGAATGTATTGATTTCCCATAATCCCTTTATTACACAATTTACACAATTGATTATCTGTGGAAAGCGATGTTGAATAAACAAAACAGTTCTTGACCTTCCCAAGGTCATTGTATTATTTGTGGTCACAATTTGAATCCTGTCGGAAGAAGATATAAAGATCTCAGAAAATTTATCTTCCGTTTGAATTTCCCGCGGTTTGTTTTTCGTGAAGGTCACGTGACCGGACGTTTCATGTTGACAGAAGAACATATGGTCCAAATCAGTGATACTCACTCTCTTTATTTATGTACTATCTGTTACAAGGGCAACCCTTAAAACATGAAATATATTGAATATAATTTTTTCGAACACTTTCGATTTAACAGTTGTTTCGACCATGGAAATCGTGGATTTTCTACCTTAACATTTAATTGTTATGAAAAAAGAGGGAGATTTCACTACCGGTTGAATCGGCAAATAAAAAAGTCTAATTGAAAAAGATGATACATCAATTCATTATTAGCAATTTCACCTACATCAACTTGATTACGATTTTACAAAGTGTAAACAACAACTGAAGTAACAATTCCGGAATAAAAATACCGGACACTTTGACCTTGAACTATCAAATATTTTTATTCCTGACGAAAGTCTGTAACACGTTCCAACGAATTAAATAAATTATTTGTCGCAATGAAACATTTCTTTTTTCATTTCGGAATTCAAATGACTAGACTACGTCTGCTGTGGTTTTCGCTTTGCAGATTTGATGGATTTGGTTTTTGCTTTCTCACCACCTGATAGAAAGGACGTTATAACTTCCGACATCTCGGGCATGTTGTAGTTTGTCAGATTGTTAAGTTGTTCCATCTCCTAAAAAACAATCAAGATTACAATATTAATGAAGAATTTGAAAAAAAAAAAATATTTTGTTTTAAATAATTGTTACAATTTTTTACAAAAATAATTATAAATATCTCAATCGAATTGTTTTATTCCACCTTTCTCGTCTCAGGATCGTTCATGATTTTCGGCAAGATCATCACCAACAGAAGAGGCAGAATCATCATAATGACCTGAGAAACGACACCAAATATATTAAAATGTTTGAATAATTTTTATTGAATTGAAAATGATTTCAAATTACCATAGGATTGAAAAGGAAATCGGTGACTCTCCACTGTTCTCTGATCTGGAAATATTTCATCGGCGAGATGGGCCTCATCTTGAGTGGATAAGCGACCTGTACTACTTGCGACGTTTGTATCAAATTCACTTTACGAGCCCGGAATTTTCCCTTGGAATTAATCTCTACTCTAACATGTTCGTATAAATAATTCGGGTCAATAATTTCAAGAACATAGGATCCTGAGGGCACATTTGCAATCGTGAACGAGCCATCCGCTCTGCAAAATCAAAACAAATGATTAAACTGTGCAAACAAAACCAAAAGTCACCTTTTTGACAACTCAACATTGTTTTTGTTCTTTATTTTCTGTGTTCTTGATTTGACAAACCTCAAAAATCCGTAACGTTCACCACCGTTGACCATAACAAAAGTTGACAGTTGCCAACCAGGTGTCACCTGATCCGCGGGGAAAACTTTTCCCTCGATGATATACAGATCCGTGACGGAATCATCGTCGTTTTCTGCGATCACGAAAGTGCTCAACGATAGCAACAAAATAACAAGATATCCTATTCGAGTTAACATGATGAGCTTGCTAATTACAGCTAATAATCATAACCTATTCTCCTGTAAAAGAAAAAACAATTATTCAGTCAGTCGTCTCAAAGATTCAATGATTTTTTATTTTTCATTTCTAGGTTATGTTTACGACAGATTCAAACCCGTTTGATAAACAAACACAAGGTCACATTCTAATTAAACAAACGAAAAAAAAAGTTACCCACCAGAATGGAGCGTGACTGTTATTGTTTACAGCTCAAACAATTGCTTTTGTTTATGCGTCCTTGACTTCGTCACAACACTCAATAACGAGAAAATATTTATAGGTTATGAAAGTCGCGGCGTTTGCGAACACATCCGAGTTTTCCGAACACCCCACAAGTGTCTCCTTCTTTATTTCCTTTTTTCTACTCTTCTCTCAGAAACGAGCACACTTGTTTTGTTTATTTTCGTATAGGTGTAAATAAAATATAACTGCCAAGGGAAACCAGTCAGGTACAAGTGAAATTGAGTGAGATTCAGTCACATGATTGGTATGAGAAAAGTCTGTCAAATCTTTCAACAGTCATAATTGAAAAAATAATCTTTCCAGGACAATGTTGACACCACGATTTGAGTTGAGCCAAACTGACACTGAAGTTTTGATAACTGTCCATGCACCCTACACTAATATCAAAGACTGCGAGGTTTACGTCGAGGGTACAGATTTCAGATTTTTTTCCACGCCATACTATCTGAGGTAAAAAAATATATAAAAAATATATATAAAAATATATATAAAAATCTTGAGTTCAAATGAGATGGATCTTTCTCATTTGTAGATTACAACTGCCGGGACCAATAATAGAAAACGATGACTCAGATGGGATCTACGATTCGGACAAGGGTGATTTTTATCTACGTTTTGCCAAGATCAACAAGGGCGAGCATTTCGAAAATCTTGATCTCATAACCAACCTTTTGGCCCCGCCAAAAAAGAAGAAAAATTTTAACAATATTGAAATCATAGGTACTTTTTTTCCAACACAAAATTTCAGTTTCATCCAAGTGGACTATTGTTATTGTTTGGTTGTTGTATTTTGTTCTTTTTTGTATTTTGTATTATTATTTTTGCAGAAAATCCAGCTGCTGAGTCTGATGACACGAATGGCGATGCTGAGGACTGGTTCATAGACCAAAAACCTCATTTGAATTTGGACAACGATTTGCTCACTTCGCAAAGATATGGATTCGGAAACAAATTGTCAAATGCTCTCGCAGCTTTTGAAGTAACGACAAAACGTTAAGATTAACCCATTACCTGCTGTTGATGCGTTTTCGCAACATTTCCAAAAATCGTTTTCATTTAAATAGTAAGACTCAGTGCGATAAACAATTTCTTCAACTATAACAACTGATAGGGATCACAATAAAGTTTAAATTTTACATTAAAAAATTAATTTTTATCAACAAATTTAATTGTTAATGCAAAATTTTCTTATTTTGAACGTGTAGATTATGAATCCGCAAAAAAGTTACCAGAAAGTTGACGCCTAATGTTCGGCAGGTAATGGGTTAAATTTAAATTTTAAAATTCAGAATAGAAGTTGAGAATGAAGTTTGGAAACAAAATTGAAGATTAAATTACAGGATTTAAAATTAAATCGAGTCCGTTTCAGGACGCCTGGCTGAAAGAAATAATAGACCTGTCCTCGCCGGACACAACCCCGATGGAGGAGCGTCACATCCTGCGCGAGATGGACGAGAAGAAACATTTCAACGAGGAGTACTATATGGCAGATCTTATGAAAAAAGAAGATATTGACGCGAACATCATGACCTTTAGTCCCGTCTCTCATTCTTGGTCCGAGTCTGATATCATCCTGTCAGACGAGGAGAAGGACATCCTGAAGGAACTGCCAAACAAGGATTACCTGCTTGATCAAGACGAAATTCAAAGTGCGCTTCTCGGTATTGTTGACATACTTTTTGGTAGTTGTTACAACGAACGTACGACCCTGGGAGACAACACTGTCGAGAGTGGTTGGACTATTAATAAACTGAGCTCTACGTTGTCTTGGTTTGAGGTGACTATTTATTTCTTTTTTGTTTAAATTCGAACGACAAAAACATTGATGTATTTTCAATCTAGACTTTCTCGGACATCAATCAAGTAGTAAAAGCCTGTATGAGGAGGTCCTTGTGTTTTCCACTGATCAGAAACTGGGAGGTTTCTGTAAAAGTATTTGAAGATGTGAAAAAAGCTATCAAACTAGGTAATAACAATTCATTCAATTTGATTTAACCATTAAAATAATTAATCTGGTCTGTTCTGTTATAATTTTACACTTCTTTCCAGGCCGGAAAAATATAATCAAACGACTTTGCGAGATTCACACGCTGTTCAACAATTCATTCGAGCCGAGGTATATCTTGAATCAGCTGTACATCAAAGACTACCTGATCTGGTTGCAAAAAGTCCCAGCTTCGACAATAGAAGATCTTTATCTTACCATTGCAGATGTAAGAAACAAAAGAAAAGACAATTTTTTGAGTATTCATATGTTTTTGTTTACCTATAAAACTTTGTCACAGATAACACCGCTGAAGAAGGATGTAGGATTTGATCTGGAAATACTTGAACAAGCTGCTCTGTCAGTTTACGAGGAATACCTCGTGATTGAAAATTCTGTCGAGGGACTGGAAGAGAATATGAAAGATCTCTCACTAGCCAACGGGATGAAGTATGAAAATAAACCGCATCCAAATGTTTTTGTTATTTTAAAACGTTCAATTGATTGATATTTTGAATGCAAATTTAACGTTTGATCTTATCTTCAGACCTCCGATCGAAAACGAATCAAGAGATTCCGATTCGGATAGCAGCTCCAGCACAAGTGATAGCAGCGATAGTAGCAGTGATAGCAGCAGCGAAAGTTTGGATTCCGACGACGAGCCTGAATTGAAACAATAAATTTGTTTATCTGCGGTGCATGGAATAAGAATTTAAAATTACACAATATGTAGCATGATTTTACATTAAAAGACATGAAATTACATAACATTTTACAGAGACTTGTGTTATGTTACGGATACAAAAAGCAATTTCAGTGTTATATATTAATTAGTAATGATAAGGATTGTGTAATTTTATATATTCTTTTTACATGTGGACCAACATCTTCCAGTTTTGGTGCTAACTCTTAGGCCAATCTTTACAATCAACTTTATGCTTCCATTATCCATTAGTAACAGCAGGATCAATATTTGTTTTCCAAATTATCGCCAGGGTTACAGAAAAATTTATTTTTTATAATTCGATTTTATAAATAAAATTCCAAAAATAAATATATATTCTATATGTATAGAATAAGAGAGTTGTATATCATAAGTATGACCTTAAACAATGTTTCGACACTCGAAGATGTGAAATAAAGGAACAAGTTTTTAAAAAAAAAATGTTTATTCGTGTAACACAGTCTTTTGAACAAAAAGTATTCCATTTTATTACAATTAAAAATGCGACACTTTCCGAAAGTTTTGGTCACACTTCAAACATTCCAACACCATGTTTTTTTTGCGCAACTAAGTCAGCTTTAGTAAAATTAAGTATAATTAATCTTGGTTGAGGAGTTTAACAAACAAAAAGTTCTTTTCCTTTGCGCATGCAGTGCAACAATCTTTTGTTTTCATTTATATTTTATTTAATATTTTTCATCGATTATAGAAATCATAATCTACAAGCTACTCTAACAACACAATTAAACCAGAGAAACCGCCATCAAATAATTAACGTTGTGCCCATCTTATCCGATCTGTTATTTAAACGTTTTCATTTTAATTCTTTGGACAATTTCGAAACGAATAAGGAAATTGTATCGAGTCGAACGTAAATATAATTCTCTTATAATTCTACGGTTGCCTCCGCAATCGAACATAAAAGCAAAACTATAATCGGTCTCGATAAATAATTGTAATAAATAAATTGTGACTGAATAAAAAAAAAAAGACAAAACGTTTTCGTTAATAGAAATTGGACAATTTCATTTCTTACCGTTAATCGTATTATATTACACAAGTGTACAACTATATACAAATATTACATCATTTGTATGATTTCATATTAATACAAAAAGTTTCTTTTTTCTGATGCTAAGTGATTAAATTGGATTATTCCGTATAACATGGTGTTTGTAAAAATCTTATAGAAAAACACATTTATGTACTCAATTTTTTTTACTCTCCTCGTCCAACGAGAGTAACGAGTTGAAAAACGACGATTTGCTGTCGTCTTTATCGAGGTTATCAACTTCTAAGCAGTAGTCCGAGTTGAGCTCCGAATCCGATGCTGTGAGCGAGGGCATCGGAGGGGTCATCAACATTTCCGAATCCATATCGTTCAACGCTGCGTTCGCGTTCGCTGAATTGTAGGCTATAAGTTTGCCGCCGCCCAATTTGTTCTGCGAATCTCCCACTAACCGGTTGAATACTAAATTAATATGATTATTTAGAAAATTCAAGCCGTAAGTTCAAGGTTTTAGTGTCATTCTTATTACCAGATGAATAATTATCCTCGCTATAAGAAGGATCCAATTCCGGCTCCAGAGGAATCCCAAAGGACATCGGATCGTCAGGACCAAACAACTAAAACAATGTCAAAATTAAACCAATTAGAACAATTAAATAAAACATAATTAAAAATAAATTAATTGGTTCTCAGTTCTCTGCATGTGTGTGAACCAATGGAAATGGGCGAAATATTCTCTGTCCTTTGATTAGAGTGAAATGGCTACAGCTATACGCACTTTCTATTGGTCGTCGCACTTTGAGGTTATGTAGGGGGCGCTTGTGGCGTCAACGGTAACCGGACAACAAATCCAAAGACAAAATATCGTTAAAGTCGTTATATCATAATATTTTTGATTAAAAGAATCGCAATAGATGTCAGGTAAGATCGATAATATGAATGCAACAACGAATCTTATGATTATTTTGTTATTTTTTGAGGGTTCGTTCATGTATGATTTTAATTCAAATTATTGGATTATATGTACTGGATTTTTGTCCTTGGAATTTTGTGGATGTTTTGTGGTATGAACCCCGTCAACGGCAATGGGTTAAAATTAAAAATATAATTGGTTTCTTACTCCAAGCAAGGTAGTGGCGTCAATGCTACAGCCCTCATTGCGGAGAACTTCCCTCAGGTTTTCCAGCTCGTTCTGAACAGTGTCTAAATGACCGTCCATCTCTTCTCTATAACCAAACAATCGATTACCATCAACACTCCCAAAACTCTCACGCCATATATCATGAACAATAAAAAATTTGTACTGAGTATTTCTTTTGTTTCATACAAAAAATAACTAATTCAAATAACTTTCCAGGATTACGTAATGTTACTATTAGAAGAACGCCGATAAAACGTGAAACAACAGTGTTTCCGTGTGCGAAAATTGTTAGGGTGATAGTTGCTGAAAAAAAAACCTCGCCCCACTGGTTAAGAATTTTAATTAATTCTACCAAAAGAGAGCAAAGAAAAGAAACTTGTCTCCGTTGTCTTTCCTTTCTTCCATTTTGTATTAATTTTTTTTGGTTCTACTAGATACCTGATCGGTCCATGGTCACCGTCAAACTTACATAGATTCTAACCTTCCGACCGGCTGAGTTATTCCCGGGGTATTAATACAACTAAGAGTCAAATCGGTTGGAGCCGAGCTGGTGCTCGCCTCAGCGTTAAAGCTGGTGGTGGCGCCATCTGCGCTCGACTCCGGGACCACGAGGATGTCTTCTAGTTTCACCAGATTGTAGAAATCCTTAGGATCGTCCTTGGTCAAGTTCTCGTCCAGGTCGAACTCGATCTCTGCTTCCGCGGCTGGCTCGCTTGCCTTGTTCAGATTCGCCGCCATGGCAGCCAGCTTGGAACTGCGCACCGTCGCCACCGGCACGGGTTTGGGCGCGCGCGACTTGACGGCCTCCACGGTCGCTGCTCCCAAATCTGTTTCTACCTTAAATACAACGTTATCTTCCCTACAAAACAAACGACGAAACAGCCAAGTTACATTTGTATGGGATTTACGGTTACATTTGGACAAAAGTTACAACAATTCTAATTATAGCATTGTTTTGCTCATCCCCACAGTAATTACATCTTGATATCCGACAAATCGAATGTAATTGTAATTAATGTAATCTTGTATGGGCTATGGTATTTAGATCACATGCAGGTTCTATTTCGGTGTTTGTAAATTATGTAGGGTAATGTGTCTTGTTTTATGATTTCAAATGGTTCGAATTGTTTTTGAGGATGTAAAGTAGATGCAAATCGAGAGGAGAAAACAAAAGCTTGAGTGAAACTTTCTACTCCATGCAATCGAAACATGAAATCGGAATAACAAAAGTTTCTACATTTTTTACCATAGAATATTGATTGATAAATTTAAATTAACCTTTCATCTTCATCCCCATCGGTGGAAGGTATCAGAATTTTGATGGGCACGTTGTTTTTCCTCCTATTAGTTATGAAATGATAAGAATTAAAAAAAAAGTACAGTGAACCCTGGATGATTAATCGTTAACATGGTTTGTTCTTTACTGATTTTTTTTTTCTAGATTATAATAAATTTCTGATGCAATACTGTAAAACTGGCAAGTTTGTGATTACATCTACGAACTCAGTTTCTGAAAGCAACTGACGACAAAATATCTCAAGACAAATTCAGTATCGAAACCACTTTTTTGGACTACTAACTTTTTCTTCCCCTTGACTTTTTTCTTCGGCTCCTGCGTCTGCAGCTGATGCTCCTCATGAGTTATCCCCTCGATTATTTCATCCACCACGGCCGCTGGTTCAGGACTTGGGACCAAGAGACTCTCATTAGCTCTACAAGAACAAAAAAAAGTTTTAGTAAGATGGTTCGATTTACTTCTTTGGAGGAGCATCTTTTGCTCTATCAATTTCCACGATTACTTTTTCTTTCCCTTGGTGTGTTTCTTGACTCCGTTATTCTGTTGCTGAAGTGGAATCTCCAGCTCGCTGGGGAGGATCTCTTCCTCGTAATTCACCCCTTCGACCTCGTCAGAAACCGGCGAAGGTTGTTCCGGACTTTGAATCATTGGATCTTCCAACATTCTGTAACAATAATAATTTACATTTTTATTCTCTTCACTAATCATTATCAAACATTATCAGTTAAAATGATAAAGTTAAAATTAAGCAGTTAGGTTATTGAACAAAATTAATTTTTTAATAGACAAGTTTGTTTAGTGTATCACTTTTCTAGTAATAATCAAAATTGGTATTAATTGAAATTTTAAATTAAGAAAAAAAATAATTAACGAATCTTTGGAGAACTTACTCCATGTACTGTGTTTCAAGTTCGTGTTCTGAGCCATTGAGCTCATGTATAACAGGTCCTTTAGCTGAAGATTGCATCTGAAAAAGAAAAAACACGAACCATCAGTGATCGAAAGCGAAGAACTCCGATTTAACGGGTACTAAATTAAATTAAAATTCTTATGATAATCAAAAAAAGGAGTATTGATTGATTAAAAATTTTAATTAGAAATTGTCTATAAAATACGTACGCAAAAACAGCTCAAAATTTGACTCCCTTTATATTTCAGAAATATAACCACACTTATTTGACAAAAAACGTTTGATTTTATGTAATGCAAAAAAAAATTCGTTCTTAATTTTAAATATCACCAAAGTTTGTATCTACATTTGTGTATACCATGTACACTTATCTCTCTTACAGATTACAAAACAGATGCTGTTGTTTCAAATACTGCATTTTCAAGTTGAAAATCATAATTGAATGATATTAGCAACTATAAAATGGCAATTTGAGTTCAAAGGGTAACATATTAAAAACATTACAAAAAAATTTAATTATCTACAATGACTGTAGTAAATCAATCAGCGCGAAGCATCGGTTATTTTCAATATTTTGCAGATTTTTCCATTATTTATTTGTTGAACAAAATGAGCAACGCGAATTGTAGTTTAATATTGTCAGGGGTTACCTGAGGCCACCCCCGATAGTACCCCAGGTGTTATACCGCGCTGATTGATTTATTACCCACACGGACAAAAATATAGTTCAAAATATATTTCACATATATTTTATAAACTTAAAATATATTCGTATATATTCTACATATATCTCATTTATAAATTATTTATAAAGCGACAAAAACCTATACAAATTTAATATAAAAGAAATATAAATTTTATCGAAAAGATATACATTATTTATGTAATAAATATAAATTCGACATATATTTGTACGTATATTTTTGTCCCTGTGGGTACACTCATCCCAAATTTTGCTATTAAATGTAAAATTAAAAGAAACCTTCGGGATCTTTTGTTGCTTGTGACGTTTGGTATCGTCAATCATCAGAGGGTACCGTCTCTTAACTGAGAGCCCTCCACCTCTGGAAGGTTGCACGAGAGTTACAAGGAAGTGGATGAGTTTGTTAACGATCTGTTGTTGTTTCATGTGTTTCTGTCTGAGCACCGCGAGCTCCCTCCACAAAGCCTCGTTTTCTCGCTTCATTGCTCCGAGTCTCGTGTCCAGGTGCTCCTGGCGACCCCGCATGCTCCTCACTTCGGTCAACATCTTATTCATCAACTCGGGCTTGTAAAGCGCATGCGTCGGGTCCCGGTTCGATGCGATCTTGCGTTTGATATTGTCCAGCAGGTAGGGGTGACCTTGAACGAAATACTGGTGGGCGAACTCCATCTCGTCCTTGTCGCATTTGAGACCACCTAATTCCACTGATACAATTTTGTGAAATCCGTCTGTGAGATAAGAAAAAAAATGTTAATCAACCAGAAACAAAGTTCAACTTTTCCAAGCAAATTTTTTGATCCAACTTTTTCATACTTACACATATTTAATTGCCTGACAAAACTGGCCATATTGTTGTGTTTATAATAATGTGGCAGAAGCTCCCTGGCAAACTGTGCCTGATTTCTGATGAAAAAACTCCGGCCGTTCTGAAACAATTTGACATCGCATTATTTTTGTTCAACCGATGGAAAAACAATTTTCATCAACTCCTTTCGGTTTGCCATAAGACGTTGCAAAACGTTTGGCAACGTATAATCGAACGCGGAAAACGCGTTTCAGCAAAATCCCTCAGACTTCTCTCAATTTCCCAACCCCGAACACAAAACATTTTTCTCATCGCGCTTTAAAATATTTTTCAAATTTTTGTCCCTCGTGAAAAACAAAATTAATTTTGCAAAAACTTTCCATCCTAACCTATTCAAGTCTGTCTGTCCTTGTCTACCTCGTAGTTACAACAACTATCAACAATGTTGGTGGTGTAAAAATTTGTTTAACAAATAAAAAAAATTCGAAAAATAAAAAAAAAAAAAAACAAATCACAAAATTTTGTACTTCAATTTTTTTAAGGTTAGGTTTGCAAAACTGATATAAATTTTGTCAAAAGTCTCCAGAGATGGATTTTTTTGTATCCAAAATTTTTCCACCGAAATGACCAATCAAATGTGATCTGTTAAAATCAGCAAAAGGTTGTGTTATATTTTGTTTTCGAAAATCATGCTAAAACAATAAAAAAAATAAGACATAAAAGTAAAACAAATTGAGGTGGTGGGGGAAAGACGGATTGGGCATAGCAACCGGGCGAGTTTGAGGTTGACTCACCGGTGCCCAGCAGATGAGGTCATCCGTCTCCGGGTCCTCGACAAGTTTCCACAACTTGCCGAGGAAGGCTGGCACACTAGCACCAAGTTCCATGGTAGTCTGGGGGTCTCGTTGACGGAGCTTCCCTCCTCGTTTCCTGCTTACGCTCGCAATCTTGCACGACTTTGTTTACAAACACGACCACTGTTATTGTTGTTATTGGATGTTGAAAATATCGGAACGTTTTTGTTGAACAACAAAATTGCACTGGTCAGGGATGAGCTATCACTCCGGTGTCATGAGATGTCATCATGAAAAAAACTCTCTTCGTGTTGTCAACAGCGTTGCCAATTTTACTAGGCCACCTGCACTTGCGCGAATGACCGTGCGTTCCCGAACGCAACCGGTTTCCGTTCTTTGTTTTCGCTCTCTCACTGTTCTTGTCCTTGTCTTTGTTTTGATTTTAGGAACACCGTTCAATTCCCACGTTTGAAGTTGGGTTGCATTTTTGAATAAACATTTAGATGTATCATTTAATGGAACAACAAAATATTGATTATGGAAGATAACAAGTTGGTGGATGAGTTGCTCAAGGTCGTCGGTGAAGCTGGGTATCAGGAAGTCAACTCCTTGAACATGTCAAACAACAAAGACCGGTGCAAGGTGTTCGCCTGGATTTTAAAGAGACAACCGTTTGGCAATGAAAAGTTGTTTGAAAATCTCAACGAGTTCAGTCCTAAAGGCAAGTATGTTTATTCCAGTTGGTCAATAACAAAACATTGTTTACATCCTCATTTTGTGACCTTCGGCTCTGTTTTAAAGACATTGGTTACTTTTCATTGACATTTATTTCTTTGTTTATACAAACAAGTTTTTTCTTGTTTGTTTACAAACTCTGTTTTTAACCTTGAACTCAGATCTAAGAAAATTGTTGTTCCTTTTTGAATATTAAAATTTTTTTTTTTACAGAAAAAATCATTGAAGGGTTCAAGTATTTGGGAATTGCTGTTAGTAACAATGTATTGAAGGTAAATACAAAAAACTTGACTTTTACGCTATTTATTTATATTATATTTTGTTTGAGTGATTATAATTTTTTTCCAGGGCAAAAGTTCAGACGAAGAACAACAAGAATTTTTGCAATCTTTGATTGTTTTAACGGACGTTCTGACAAATTTTAAAAGGAAACTGGAAACAAAGAAGGAACAAATTATGGATATAATAGTAAAAGAAAAGAAACTAAAAACTTTAATTAGCTGAGTACGTCATGTTTGAATATGTTTTTTTAATAATGTTTCTTTTTCTTAAGCAAATTACAGAAACCACAAAAAAGGTGCCGAAACGACCAAAAAATGAAGACGATTTTGCCCTGACTTTGGAAACGGAAGATGATGAAAGTTTCACTGTTGAATCAATAAGCCCTAACCAGACTGATGTATTTATTATTATCACTATTTAAATATATTACAATTTTTTTTCATTACATAAAAAAAAATTTTTTCCTTGTTTTGATAACGATAATAATTAACAGATTATACCATTTCATTAGGATACAAAATTTGTAACCTTGGAATCCAAACTGAAAAGCATCAACAATGAATTTGAAAGATTCGATTCGATTGCAGTGGAAAATATGAGCCACCTTGTAAACTCAGAGGTTGTAGACAAATGTTTGTCCGGGATCGGAAAGAACTTTATCGCCGTCAATGAGGTGAGAAAGCAACCAAATATATAGCAATTTTTTTTTATACGAAAAAAAAATTACATTTTTTTCTTCGTCCTTTGTTGCAGGTGATTCAACAGAGAATAAATCTTGAGTCTGAAACAGCAAACATGATTATAGATCGTAACGATGTAGCGTTTAATTTGGATGTGTTAGGTCAGCTTGTTGATATTGTTGCCGACGAAACCAGCCAAGTAGTCAACTTTGTCCGGCTCAACGAACGAACCTAATTGATTTAATTGTAAATTCAATTATTTTATTTGAATCATTTTCATCCCCGACATCATAAGAGTTTTCATAGAAAAATACGCCGACGAATAAGTTTAACAAAATTCATATTTTGTTATGCATTTATTTATTTAATTAAAAAAAAACATTTTTTTTCTTAGTCTGTTAATTATGTCGATCTCTAATTTCAATTTCATCTTTATAAAACAATTTTAATTTTTATAGAATAGCACATTTAGCCGAGTGTCACAATTAACCCCAACTGTTGCTAAGTGAATTTTATAACATGAAATAAAATTGATATTCTTTTCTTTGAAATAATTGTCTTTCTAAAATTAAAATGTTTTCTGTTTTCGTATCTCGCACTTTGAATTTAAATTTTACCGCCAAAACATAACCGATTGAATAAAAGAAGAATAATTGTACTATTTTTTTCTTTCGTTATTTTCCCTTCGTCTGCAATTTTTAACCAGTTCGATTTATATTTTAATTTTATTCGTAATTCACAACATTCAAATCAGTTTGGATCAGTTGAAGAGAAATCCGCCAGGTGGCCTTGCAGTCAGCGTCGTCAAAGCGTCTCCAATCGGGCGCCTTTTCGTATCTTGTTTCGTGAGAGAAAGGTAATTTTGTGGTTATAATCGTGCAGAATCCGTGATATTTGTCCGCATCCTTGCATAAATAAAAAAACAATTAATGCAATTGACGTCCAGGAACCTTGATTAACAGTCTCGTTTATTTATTTCAGCTCCGAACCAGCCAGCAAACATGTCAGACGTTGAAACGTAAGTGGTAAACATGTGTTGACATGGCCATTTTACATCCAAACCAAAAGTCCGAACAAAATATTGTTTCTTCCTCGTAGTTTCTTATTTCATCTTGTTTTTTATGTTTCCCTTAATTGTTGATTTTTCATTGGTCGTTCTTTTTGACAGCGACGATGTCCCTTCCGCCGTTGTCGAGGCCGGTAGTATGGACATCTACACCGCCTTGCAGCAGGTCCTGAAAAGTGCTATGACCCACGATGGAATAGTCCGCGGTTTGCACGAAAGCACAAAAGTTCTTGACAAGTAAGATTCATTTTTAATACCAATAAATAAAACAAAAACAAAGCTGAAACGTTTCAGAATGTTTTTTTTTCAATTTTTTTAAACTTGAAAAGTTGTTTTCTGTTTGAGTAAATACATCTTTGATAATTGATTCTAAAATTGAATAAATTTTCTATGTAACGAATTTTGATGGCTTAACGTTGAAAATGAAATTATAATGATGATAACTAGGCTCCCTCATCTGAGACGAACCCAAAATATAAATCAAACCTTGCTGATTTATGCCTATCTGATTATTAAATGAGAATGAAAAAGAAAATAAGAAAACACTTTGTGTTCTCAAAACTAACGAATTGTTGAATTTCTCAGACGACAAGCTATGCTGTGCATTCTTGCTGAAAACTGCGACGAGCCAATGTACAAGAAACTCGTGCAGGGTCTGTGCAACGAGCACCAAATTCCCCTCATCAAAGTTGACAACAACAAGAAGTTGGGTGAATGGGCTGGACTTTGCAAATACGACACTTCTGGAAAGGCTCGCAAGGTCGTCGGTTGCTCGTGTATTGTAATTAAGGTAGGTCCTTCATTTTCAAAACGCAAATGTATTCGAAAACATATCTAAGTTACAATCTATATATAAATCTTTTTTTTTTATATTATTATTTAAGTAAAATGAATTTGTTTTAATTTGTTTTGTTTTTCTTTTTGCACTTTAATTTTTGTTTCTTTTATGATTTTTATGGGACTTTGATAATTTCAACTTATGATGATAACCAGGCTCCCTCATCTGAGACGAACCCAAAATATAAATCAAACCTTGCTGATTTATGCCTTTCTGAAAATGAATAATAAAAAAGATTAATATGAAATTAACTAACTGCAAAAGATGAATTAAAAAATGAAATGTTGTAACTTTTCAGGACTTTGGTGAAGATACTCCAGCGAAGGATGTCTTGATGGACTACATTAAACAAACGTCTGTATATTAATTTTTTTCCAAATAAATTTGTTTAAATACAATCCAACCATTGTCTCTCACCTTGATTCATTATTTTGGCGTTTGGTTTTTTGACTTCTCGGTCAGGTCGAATGATTCCATCTGTTGGCAAAATTCTCTATGGCTTGTCCAGTCTTTGACTTGACATTCTCTGTAATGATTACAAATTGAAAAACAAATAATAAAAATAAATAAAACATTGAAAAAAAAAGAATGAAACGAAATAATTTATTAGATAAATTTTGGAATAAGATGAGAATTCCGTTTCACCTTTTGCAGTACCAAATGGCTTTACATTTGGAACATCTTTTCGTAGCGAATTCACCGCAAAGAGCACATTTTTTACCCGAAACGATATCTAATTTATCAAGATCGTATGCATCGCTCAAAATATTCGCCTTGGCTTGGATTTTTTTGATGTCATTATTCATGATGATTTTGGTCTGATGGTGGGCCAATTTCTTCCATCTTTTATTGTACTTATCCAGGATAGATAACTTGATCTAAAAAAAAGTAAATCAAAACGAAATGTCTTCATAAAAAATTGTTAATAAAAAATACTCAAACTAAAATTAATTGATAAAATCTTAGATTACCTCGGGTATGATTTCAACAGCCACAGGCCGTTGATTAGCTGAAGTTTGAGACACGTCCAGGTAACTGAGCCATCTTCTTAGATCTATCAGTGGTGCTATTTGGTCCAGGATGTCTTCGTGAAGATACTTTTGTAACTAAAAAAAATGATATAATTAGAAGTACCATATAATAAACTTATAATTATCAAGCATACAAAATTCAATCACAAAATTTCAAGTCAATTTGATTATCTGATCTGAAAATTACTTTGGAAAATTGCGATTTACGAAATCTTGTCATTTCATAATAAAGAGCTGTACGGGGATTGAAGCAAAACTCCCTAAGGCCGATCCAGACCTGCGCTTCAATTTTTGGGATCTTGTTATCCTTGTGCGGATCAACTTTTTGCCATTTTCCATCATCGTAAATCATGGTTTCATCTGTTTCAAATTTGTGAACAAACAAATTTTTTTTTTATAACAGAATATTCATTTTGTGTAACGATGTAAATTTTATTTTTTTTGTATATACTCTTGCAAATTTTCTTCCAGGGACGATTTTCTATGAGTTGCACAAAAAAGTAAGGAACATCGTGGGTGCAGAGTAACCTTGAGACAGCACACAAGGGCAGTTGTTCCATAAACTCCGCTAGGTACCTCAAAATTGAGACGCACTTTATTTGAACGTCCAGTTCAAATTCGGCCTTTTTTCCCATCAATTCTGCCAACCTGGATTGAACAAAATGAAAACAAAAAATTAAAAATGAATCATTTTTGAATTTGTATTTCATTTTTTATATTGAACATTGTTTCTAACTCTTGATTATCTTGATTGGAATGAGAAGAGTCGGAATTTTTGAGGTACAAAAGTGCGGTCATATGTTCGACTGCATAATCTATGAGGTCAATCACGGTGTCTTCCATGGACAGGACAGCTTCGCAGTGAAACAAAACTGATTCCAGCAGCGTCGCCACCACGGCCTCGTGGTACAAAATGCTGTACAAGATAAAATTGTTGCAGGGTTTAACGTTCACTTCCAACAGCAGGGGCAGAACCTTTTCTTTCCAAATTGTTAGTTGGATAGCTTCAAAAATTAAAACTGGAATCTAAAACAGTAAAATTAATTCAAAAAAATTGTAAACATACGGTTGATTCAATTTTCTAATTAATCTGTTTACAAATTTGTGTGTGTTTTTTTTTTGGTTATTTAATTTTCTAAATTATTTACAAAGACAAAACTGTTCTTTCTTTTGTTTACTTACTTTTTGATAAGTGACAAACCATTCTTTTATAAATTCTTCTCGCATGGTGCTAACTTCCAAAATAGACTGCTGACTTAGAAGGATGAGTTTTGCGTGAAATTCAAACCAGCTGCAAATCAAGCCAGAGTCACAACATTGTTATCAACATTTAAATTTTAAATTATAATTTACGATGCTTTTTTAAAACTGTTTGATTTCCAGGTTTGTAACTTAATAATAAAACTTGCCCTTCGGTTCCAATATTTTCCAACGTGACAGATTTTAAATTCTCTATGAAAACCTCAGCCTCCCAAGGATCAATGATTGAATCTGTCTCAGCCATCTCAGCAAAATTCGTCAAACAATTCCGATCGGAAAGCTGTCTTTAAAATTTACCCGGACGCCATTTGTAAACAAACTTATTATTTAATCAATCCAAGAATCAAATTGACTTCCGAAGTCAATTTTTATTTACTTTTGTTATTCGAATTCATCATTTATTTTTATTTCTCTTCACAATTGTAAAATAAAATTCTTTTCTAATTTTCCTCTCAGCTCGTTTGATTTGTTGTTCATAAATCAAATTAAAAAAAATGACGATTTCAAATTCACCCCCCCCCCCCCCCCCAACTCGTGGCTAACTTCAGCTTCTCTCCCAATTCGCGGAAAGTTTCAGTGTTTACAAGCACTCGGTTCGCGGAATTTGATCATAATAAAATAGATTGGTAGGTGGCATACAGTCTTAACCTATCGACTCTAACTATTTTAAAGAAGACGAAGATAATAAGTAGATCGTAATTTGTATAAGGAAAGTTTGCTAAATCTTTCCACAGCCATAACCAAATAATAATAATAATAATAATAATAATAATACAATAAAAATAAACAGTTTGAAAAAGTTGATTTAAAAACAATTGTTCGTGATGGAAGACGATAAAGAAGATTTGATGTCTGAGTACGACGATGAGATTGTCGACCTGGAGAAGATTCGGGATCAAATCCACTCGACGCCGAAATGTGACCGGATGCAAGTGAGTGCTTGGGACGACGACGATACCTGCATCGATGTTGAACGTGATGCTAAAGGTAATTTTAGTAGTTTCAATTTTGAGAATGAAAACGATTTTTAGGTTATAAATTCTATAGTGCTACGAAACTGTTTACATTCAAAGAGATGTAAACAAAGAGGAAAATGCATGGTAACATTGTAGGTATCATTGAAAAACTTTCCTTTGCTGGAAAAAGAGAATTATTGATCTCACTTTTTTTTATTTTTGATCCTTGACATTGTAGGTATACATTTTAAAAACGACCGGTTTTATTATATGAGAAAATACCAACATCAAACAAACATTACACAACAATGTTTTGTAAACACTATTCAGTTTGATTATAAAATATTTTTATAATATAAACATTTTTATAATCAAACTAATCATTTTTGTATGTTTAAAAGTATTATTTATATTATCAAACGCTTTTTTATTTCCATTATTGTATGTGCGTAGTGAAAAAAAGCTCGGATGAAAGAAGCACCGCATAAATGTGATCTTTATTATGTAAACAGAGCCTGATGCGAAAGCATGTTTATCTGCAGCCGAAGAGGGAAATCTGAACATGATAATGAGACTGGTAGAAAAAAATCGTGATCTGTTAGAATGCACTGATAAAGACGGTTACACACCTCTTCACAGAGCTTGTTATGGAAACCACCTACATGTCATAGAGGTTTGTTTACAGGAAACTTTAAACAATAAATTGTCTTGAATGGTTGTTTTATTTTGTTTTCAATTTATTAACATCTATTTTTTTTTAGTATTTGTTGAAAAATGGCGCCAAATTGGACGCAAAGACCCAAGACGAGTGGCAACCCCTACATTCAGCAGCCTGTTGGAATAACGTTGATAGCGCAGCCTTGTTGATAGAGAATGGCGCGGACATCAACGCCAAGAGTAAAGGAGAGCAGACTCCATTGCACTTGGTATGTTTGCAATCGCAGAACTCTTCTGCCCTGCAGCTGTTTCTACTGAACTCTGACATCGATCCAAATGTGGTCAATTCAAGTTCAGATAGTCCTCAGATGATCGCAAGAAGGTCTGGCATATACCATCCAATGTTTGAGATAACCGAGCCTTGTCTTAATGATATTTATGGTACTGTTACTGATTAAAGTGTGATATTATTACAGTTATTATTATTAATTTTTACATTTATTATTACAATAAAGAAAAAAACAATCAGTGTTCAACACTGAACTCTGATGTATGAACAGTGTTCCAGTGTTCTTCAAACGAACGCTGACTCGGCTTTCATTGTTAACCGGTTGATTTTAAAACGTCTCGAACTATCTATAAAACGGTCTTCAGTATAGTAGTATTAGTGTGACCAATCAGATCGGCGGATTATTCTCTGTCTCTGTTTTGAACGCGTGCAGACGATGCGCGCGGCGCTGTAAGCAGTGCTGTATGCCCAGAGTCGCGTTGACGGTTAACCTCAAAATAACACTTTAGTTCTGGAAGCTTCTCTTTCTTCTTCAAGATGGCTGCCTTTTTATAAAGACAGAAATAGGAAAAAAGAGTGACTATGAAAAGAACGAATGTTAACATTCGGAATTGTCACGTGACTCACGGACATTCAAAGATTGTTCGTTCCAGCGATCTGATTGGTTGAGCTCACACCAATGCTGATTCTTGCTGTTCCAGAATTGAAGTGTTAAAAGAAAAAAAACAAAAAACGAAAGACAATGAAAGTCTTCATTGTCTTGCTTTGTTAAACCAACACTAAGGTTGTCAGTCTGTCTCTGCGTCGTGACCACGTGAATCACGCATACAAGCAACGGCGCCATCTGATTGGCGGTAGTCATACGAATAAGGATCCGTGCGTTTGCACCGGTGAAGTTGGCAATGCATAAACACATCAATGGCAAGATATGGGTTAAGACTGGTTTAGAGCCAATGTCGACATTTGAGATACATGATCGGTGATGAAAAATAAATGGATAGAGCAACACTCTTCACGAAGCAATGTTGTGGATGTTAGATGCAGCGTTCAATCGACACTAAAACCATTGGATAATTTTTCCCAGTGTACTAATGTTATATACTAATACACCCACTAATGTGAAAATAATTGTACATTCCAATGTTGTAATAAAAATTATTTTGTAAATTCGAGGATTTTGTTTCTAGCTGTTCCAAAGGTTCAGACTGAAAGTTACCAAGCGACATAAAACAATAAGACAAAAATGCACAAAAGAAAAATTCGAAATCAATATTAAAAGACTAATGTGCGCCCTACTATCTGCAGCGACATGATTAGATAAGCATGATCGGTTCATAGTACGTCTGACATGCAGACTTCATAAGAAACGATGATTTCGTGGAAACAGCCTCAGTAAACGTCGCGAATGCATGCAGGCGAACGCGCGGTAACTCATCTTAGCTCTCGTCACGTAAACGTACCAGATGCGGTTCGAGCTAAAAAGTAATCAAGACCCTTAGTGCGAACTCGTTCAATCAGAGGATTTAATAAACGATGGACGGAAATTCTTCCGAGGTTTCCCATGATGCAATTTGAGATGGGTCTAAGGTCTAAAGTGTGAGTGGTGGTGCAGTCCCAAGTAATTTAACCGAAGTGTACTTTGAACTGTGATCAAAAGTTGTGAAGATGCCAGCTTGTTCGAGTGAAAACTTGACGAGGGTCTGTTCCCTGAGCGCTGTGACGTCACGGAGCAACAGCGTTTCGCCTCCTCCAAGCTCACCCATGTCCACCTCGCCGGTCTCAGGGTCGCCCCTCTCAACCTTGAAACGTTCATCATCGAACGTCTCGAGTTCTTCATACGCTTCGAGTTTCTCATCAACGCCAACAGTTATCTTCAATCAACAAAAACAATCTACCCTCCGTCTTCAACGCGACGCTGCGCAATTACTCGAACATCAAAACCTGGAAAGGAGCCGGTTGTTGCCATCGAGATTGGTATCTTGGTACATCGACCTCCTGTTAGGGTTCCTGCGAGGAGTGCACAGCACAGTGAGTTACATCTTCTTGGCGCCTGCTCTTTGGGCTTCTGCATGGGTGTGTGCCTTCTGGCTGATTCTCCAGTTGCCCTTGGCAATCCTAAAGTGGTTCATAACTATCCTCCACACCCCTGCTTCAGAAAGGGCTCGTAACAAGCGTTGTGTGCTCATAAGTGGAGGCAGCACCGTCCAAGCAGTTCACCTTGCCCAGAACTTTTACAAGGCTGGTGCACGTGTGGTGGTCTGCGATCTGGAAGATCTCTTTGCTTTGGCAAGGTTCTCTACGGCGTGTTCAAAGTACTATACTGTTCCCCAACCAGGACCCAAAACCGCCACGGAGTACATCAAAGCCCTGAAGGACATAGTCCAGAAGGAAAAAGCCACGTACTATATTCCAGTTAGTGCTACCAGTACCGCTTACTATGACGCCCTAGCGAAGCCTCATCTGGAGGCCTTGGGATGCGAGTGCTTCATCCCTAGTACCGTGGAAGTCACTGCCTTAGATGACCCGTTGGAACTCCTAAGACGATGTCGGGCAATCGGTCTGCCCACACCGAACCATTTTGTGCTTAGATCCTTTGAAGATGTTAATAGACTGTATGAAAGAGACACCTTCAGGCATGGCAGGTACATGATGCTTCCTGCCGGACCTGCAGGGATGCGCGACAGAACTAAAGTTGCCTTGCCCTCGACTGCTAGGGAGTTCCGACGTCAGGGTCTTGAGATCAACGACAGCCGTCCCTGGCTAGTGATCAGGGAACCGGGGAACCAACACTTCATCACCTGCACGGTGCTGAATAAATCCCGAGTGGTGGCAAATGTGACGTGTAGGGTAGACCAGAACAGAGGTCTCATCCCCGAGGAACGCGCGGATGTCTCTCAGTGGCTCGAACATTTCTTCACTTACAACTTCCGAGGCAACATGAGCGGCCATCTTAGTTTCCGGCTGGCTCTCTCGCAAAGTGGAGAATTGTTCTCTATCGGATGTCGCGTAGGCATAGGTCTTCCCTACATCTGTTACACAAGTGTCCATCCCAGACTCGTCTGGCGACCATGCCGCCATTTTTCCAGACAAAATTCTGGAACAATTATGAACAACAACGAAGTCTCAGCAGACAGCGTGACGAGTTCTCTGAAAATGTCCACCTCGCAGACTGATCGCAACTTGTTAGGAACTGTACTGGACAAGAAGGAGGCCCTCTTCGTCTACTGGGATCCTTTGCCCTACTGTGCCTACTACTATCTTCAGCTACCTTTTAGACGAGTTGCTCAAGTTATCAGGTCCCAACAGCACAATCCCCCTTTAGCAGTTGTACAGTAGGCCTGTAACACTTTCGTGCTGCACGAGCACGGATCGTCATATGTGTGAAGAACACCAATCAGAACGCGCGAAACGCAAAATGTCGTTGTGTATGTGGTCACGTGGTCTATTTCATAGGACGTAATACGTTGTCTCGTGTCTTTTTTTCTTTGTGCTGTCTTTCTCGGACGGCCGCCATAGTGAAAGAGAGGCGGTACCGTGCAGCACGAAAATGTTAACTCGTTTTGTGTACGGTCACGGTGTGGACTCCACCAATAGCGTAACGTTTCAAAAATGTGAATATGTTAACATTAATGAGATTCTAGACTATGGTCGCCTACGATATTTAGGTTAGAAGAACACGTAATGCTTTGGCGCTGTCAACTTGGCGATGTGAAGAGGGTAGCCTGTACACGTAACGAGTTAAGAGGATGTCAAAGTCAATAACGAACTTCAAATTGTATGAATGTTATTGTTGCAAAGTATTTTATAACCAAAAACTGTGTAACAGGTCGTAAACAGTTACGAAACACGATTATGATTACCACACGAAAAGAAATATTGTACGATGATTCTATGTGAAATCGAACTCCAAAGAATCATCATGGAAAATTCGTATGCTACTCATTGAATGTTTCTATGCTCCCACCGTTGATCTTATGCGTGCATGGAACGGAACTGTGAAAATTTTTAGGTTAAGTCCATGAGCCTTTCCATATATTTTAATCTTTGCCTATGAATTTCACAAATAAAATTCATACGTTTAAAAAATCGTTACGTTTTTGGTTTTAAAATTCTTTACAACATAATATTCTCAACGTCATAATATTGGAGTTAATTTAAAAACAATCAACAAAAGCACTGTCGGTAAAGTCGGCAGCGCCAACAACTTTGGCATCCTCTTAAGGTAAGAGTGTTTCACACTCTTCATCTTAGTCATAGTTCATCAATGGTCAGCTCTACAGACTTTGATGGTCTTGCCTGACCAGCCTACGCAGATCTCGATTTATTATGTCCTCTGGCTTTGCACCAGAATCTCAAAGTGGACTACCAACATTAAATTATTTAAAATCGATCTTTTCAAAGAGAACATTGTAATTCGATCGATCCTAACCTTTCAAAGTTGGAACATCAAAATGGTGGGTATTGATATCCGGTTGAATCTGCTATGGAAAATGGAGACGGGGCTAATCAACACAAACGTTCGTGTACATGTGTCGGTAGTAGGGATAGGCGCAGGGACGGCACACATCGATAGTGTCATTTTGAGGTTAACCGTCAACGCGACTCTGAGCATACAGCACTGCTTACAGCGCCGCGCGCATCGTCTGCATGCGTTCAAAACAGAGACAGAGAAAAATCCGCCAATCTGATTGGTCACACTAATACTACTATACTGAAGATCGTTTTATAGATAGTTCGAGTCGCTGCCGAATCAACCGGATATAGAAGATCGCCATTTTGTAGACTATCTCTGAGGGTGTTGAGAGGTCCACTTTTTGCGTAGAGCAAAGTAAAATACACTCGGCACAACAATTAGCGGGCACCCCATGCTTTTTAAATAATAATTTCATCAGACAGTCATCCTGTATCATAATGTTTTTCCTGCACGGGTAGAAAGACAGTTCAAAATTTACCGTGATCTTTTACTGAATTCTGACTAAATTTTATTATGATCATTGTACTTTGTTGTATTAAGCCTTACCGTCCGAGATTTGCTGAGAATTCATAGTAAATTTTGATGGCATTTATCAAAGGTATGCAGCCTGTACTTTTTGTGAAGTGTCCACTAATTGTTGTGCCGAGTGTCGTACAAGAGCGATTATTGAGGGGATTATTATGTTCCTGTTAATATAGACTGTAAAAAAGTTTTGAAACACATTAATGTAGAAACAACGTAATTTATATTTAATGTTATTTCTTCATCTCTCATTTCAAAGTGTAAACATAACTGAGTGCTTTCACGCGATGTGATCTATACATTTGTTTTCGAAATTCAAAGTATCGCGAGATAAGTTATCCCAAATAATTTACAAAATGGTGCTTCGTGAATTTAGATTAACTTGTATCTCTCGCTAAGTGCATCGTTATATGTTATAGTAGTTACTGTTTTCGTAACGAGCTTTGTAAATACACAAACCTTTTGGAGACAAACAATTTTAATTTGCATTGCAATTGTTCAGACACTGTTTTAAAACAAATTTCATTTCAAATGTTTAAATAATGTGCAGTGCTAACAAATGAATTTTTTGTCGACAACCTAACCTCTTTTTTAAGACATTCTTAAGACACGAAAAAAAAAGGTTGGCGTTGAAATAAAAATAATAATCGCGATTTGACCAAACTGTATGGTACATCGGTGACAAAGGCCCAGTTTCAGTATTCCTTATTGATTGTTTTTTTAAATAATCACAAATAACATGTTAGCAATCATTCTCTAAGATTGAACACCGACTAGTTGATATTGTGCGGCAATACGTTAACCCCAGGATTGTAGAAAGAATCACAACTTGCGACAAAAGGGCGTTAGAACATTTTTCCCCTACGATGATCATTGACTCAAGTTTAATTTAAACTCTGGTTTTATTTTACAAAGATATGATAACATTGTTTATAACAACCACCGCTTGATAGCCGATCAAGTGCATTTTACATTGATCTGAATTGTGAGCAATTTCGACTGCGAAATACAATGCGTCATTATCGGCGAGCTTTTTTTCAAACAGATCTGTACAAATTGCAACACTGTTTGCTCAAAAGCATCTCTAATTTAGATTCTATTTATCTTTTTCTATTTATGTCTACGATTTCATAATAATTTCTTAGCAATAAACAAACTTAAAAATGAGAACGCAAGACTTTGCTTTTCCTTCCCTTGAAAAATTCCTTCCAAAAAGATGTTGATCAATATATAAAAACGAATTTCCTTTCAACAAATAATCATGTTTTTTTTTAAGAATAATCAAAGACTGAACCGATACTTTATTAGACTGACGGACTTTGACAGTCAGGGGTCGTTATTTAGTGATGCCCACTGTTTATAATTATCTCATTTATTATTTGTATTAATCTTATCCTCATACAACAAACTTTTGCCGAATGATTGAGTCGCTTTTGATTTTGTACAAATAAAATTGATGATTGTGACGTTTTTCGTATTTTTTATTTTTCCTATAAGAGTACCAGAAATAAGTATGAGATTATCCAAATTAAACGAATTAAAAACTTGTTCGAAATTCCATATTACTGACGGAATGCTTTGCGGAATTTATCAGAGATAAGTTGAACGAATGCTTGGAACTGGCGGTATGATGGGAGTCAGGTGAATAATTTCTCACATCACCGTACCTGGAACTTCGTAGCACAGGAATGGATATGGATTGCCTGCTTGGTCTTCTGGAACAAAAATTTGTTTGCCGAATGATGTAAATACCATCAATCAAATTTCGTGTACCATCGACCTCGGAAGTTTAGTAGCAAATGATTACAATAATAAATAATTGATCCCGATCTCATTTAAGGTAAACCCGTAACTTCCCCAGTCAAAACAACTGTTAAAATTGTTAAAATCAAAATTGTCTTTGAAAGCAAAAATTTTTTTTTTTTCATTTTTATATTCATTGTTTATTAATTATTAGGTATATTTTTTGTTTAAAAATTCATAATTTCAAAGAATTATAAGTAAATGTGAATTTGTTTGAATGTGAACTTGATTTTAATGCAGGATTCCTTAGATTTTAAAAATGGCGGCGAGTTATACACATACCACTTTTTCCAAATCAAATAAACAGTTAATTGTAGCAAAAAAAAATTTTGCTCATTTGTTGAATGAGCAAAATGTAGATGATTTATTGTCTGAATTATTGTTTCTAATGAAACAAAACATTGTGTACAAATGGCGTCCATTTTTTTTAGTTTCAAAATTTTCCACTAGTGTCGCATGCTGTTTAACGCTATTCTGCAGGTCCCCCATTTTTCTTGTAATTACCGCCTTTAAAAATTGTTTATTTTGAATACTGAATACCTATGTTTTTTCAAAAGTAAATATTTTTAAGAATACATTTTTAAGAATAACTAACTGGTTTTTTCATAAATGAACTCGGTTATTTCTGCGAATGCTATACAATTTATATAAACATTTTTTACTTTTTTATTTTCGACTTTCATTGCTTACTAGCGGATTTTCTACCTTAAATTGAACGATCAATTTGTATCATAAATTCCAGTTTTTTTAGATTTTGTTCAACTTATTATTGTACTTATACACGCATAAGTATAATAAACGGTGGGCTTGCGTGACAACTTAAGAAATAATAAAAAATAAAGGAAATAAACACCGATATAATTTCTATAGTTTTTATAATTTAGTTGTCAAAAGAACCTGCATTATTTCAGTTGATATTAAAAAAAATTGGAATATAATGTTCAAATTTGCTTTTTAATGTAAAACATAGAAAATTATAAATAAATGTATAAAAATACATTTATAAAAAATATAAACAAACAATAATATTTACATTCTAAACATCATTAGCAATTTTCAGAATGGAACGTAAACAAACCCTCTTTCAAACTTGTGGGCATATAAGAATGTAAACAAACAAAACAAGATACTACAAAAACAAATTATCTTTATTTATGTTATTTTTTTTTATTTTATTTAAATAAAATTAAACAAAAAACATTTTATTTAAACATTATTACCAATTTTCAGAATGGAATGTAAACAAACCCTCTTTCAAACTTGTGGGCATATAAGAATGTAAACAAACAAAACAAGATAAAACAAAAACAAATTATCTTTATTTATTTTTTTATTTTCGTTTTTTTTATTTTATTTATTTATGTTTTAATATTTTTGTTCAATGTTTACACCGTATCACTGTTTTGTAAACAATAGAAAGTCAACATCAAAATGTAAACTAACAAAATTATTGTACGACTTCTAAGCTTACGTCCTGTGATACTTAATTTTTCAATTGATCCAAGTTTATTCTCATTTCCTATTTGAATATTAATGTAATGAACGCGCCATCAGAGTTGTATGTGTTAATAGACCATTTTCTTCGCTATTATGAATATACATAAGAATACATGCTTACTAGACACATAATTCAGTTATTGTGTAGCTTGTACAGTACTTGGAACTCTGATAACCATCATCTAGAAAATATGAACTAAAAATTCTTCCACCCCAACTATGATCCGAAATTCGATATTTCTTGTACTTGTCAGTTTGCTGATGTTTGCCAATTGTCTGACCAGCAATCGCACTTATGGAGACTGCAATTATAAGTGGGAAAACAAACTCGTCTGGGAATATGAAGTCAAACGAACAAGACCGCCCATAATTTATAATGTGAGTAGAAAAATAAACAAAAATGCAAATAAAACAAAATAAGAACATTTTTTTTTTCCATTTTTTTCATAGGAAGTTGAAGCTCAATATGGTCCAAAAGATGTCACAGTGAAGTGCATAAAAATTCAATCCCTGTCCGACGATGGAAATGAGTTCGCAAAAATAACATCTGGAGGAATCGGAGACAATTTTGTGAGCATGAAGTTCCGTTGCAAACCGTTGAAAAATATGCACTACAAAGTTTTGGTGTATGCTAAACCAATTGAAAAGTAAAAGATAAATTAAAAAAAATATAAAATAAAAAAACGAATGAATGGTTGGTATTTTTGATTTTCCCCTCTTGAACTACATATCAAGAACATTGTTTTGATTGACGGAACATTCTGTCATTAATCATTCCATCCAATTTCAAGCTATTATAAAGCCAGAATTAGGTGCTTCCTCTTCTTCTTTCTCTCTTAAAGAAATTGTATGAATAAATCACAATGTAAAATACATTACAAAGGAAACTTATTTTTTCGTACAGGAAAATATACTATGTAAGACGAAGGTTTTTGTCCAGTACCCCGAGAACTGTCACAGAAAACGTTTCTTTTAAATCTGTGCCACTTTTTTATTTTCTTTTTTATTTTTAACTAAACGAATTTTTCAAATTTTGTTTATCAACATGATACCGAAAGAGTTGGAGAAATTATCAGCACGAAGTAGAGTCACTGTTTACTTTTCAGACAAAAACATTCAGATTAGGTACAACGTAAAACTTCTATATCAAACTAGCAATATTTTTACTACTTTCATTATATTATTTTTTCAAATATTTTTTTAATAATTTAGTTTTTAAAAAATGCCGTGTTCAATCAAAAATGTTGAATTTCCGAATTTCACATGAAACCCAGAAAAAAATGCCGTGTTCAATCAAAAGTGTTGAATTTCCGAATAAATGCCGTGATCAATAAAAAATGTTGAATTTCTGAATTTCACATGAAACCCAGAAAAAATGCCGTGTTCAATCAAAAGCGTTGAATTTCCGAATTTCACATGAAACCCAGAAAAAATGCCGTGTTCAATCAAAAATGTTGAATTTCTGAATTTCACATGAAACCCAGAAAAAAATGCCGTGTTCAATCAAAAATGTTGAATTTCCGAATTTCACATGAAACCCAGAAAAATGCCGTGTTCAATCAAAAATGTTGAATTTCCGAATTTTACATGAAACCCATGAAACCCACATGACACCCATTTTGAAAA
>JAPYZS010000500.1:0-93235 GCA_030522925.1 Trissolcus japonicus
ACTTTGCCACTTAAAGTATATTGAAATCCAAAATTTTCTCGATACTTTTTCATTTTGAAAACATAACCTCCGAGCGCAAGTCTGGTTATTGCATCCAACTCTTCAATTTAGTTCTATAGAAAATCTCGCACATTTTGAATTTAACGCTGACAATCTCGAAAATTCAATCAAAATAAGAATCAATCAAAGTCGATCACTTTTCTGCAAAAAGTGAAATTTCCACTTATTCAAATTTACAGAGTAACCATCACTACGCCTATTGTAAAAAACATTGATTAAGAAAATTATGAATTGTTGAAAAAATATAATGTTAGAATAACTTCTCACATTAAAAATCAAATGGTCAAACAAAAAAGATACATGAGAAACATACAATCGATAAAACAGAAAATGTGTGCACGTGTTACATGAAACGAGTGAAAAACTGCCATAAATGATTTGTTTGTAAAATAACTATCATCTTAAACATACTATTCTAAATAATTTCAGAAGTTCGGAAGATTTCCGGATTGAAATTTTGGATTTTTTTACAAAATTTTACTGTATCTGCTACGAATCGGTGTATCAAAGAAAGCATACCAATATAGAACTATACCTGGCCGAACGTGACAGAACTATTCAGCTATAATTCGGTACGTGCTTGAAGGTCTGAGCAAAGGGTTGAAAATCAGTTTGCGGTGTCCGACAAACGAGGAACGGAGAGTTGCAAGCGCGACGGCCGGTGCGGCGCAGGTGACTTGGACAAAATATCAGTCAAACAATTATTCCTTTTTTTATATCAAGTCCAATTGAACGGCGCTGGAATTGCTAAATTGGCGATAATTAAAGCACTGTTTGATGCCTAGCAAAAAGCAGCCCGCGGACGTCGCACAAAAGGCAAGTTCGTGCAAAGACAAAGTATTAGTTGATCCTTCAAAACACGTATTGAAATTTCGCTTAAATTTGACTCTGGAAAGGCTCCGCCGGAGCTCTCGGATTAAAGCGTAATTTTGTCGACGGCTTATGCGTCGCGTAATTGCATTGTTACATCCCTTACCTTCGTTTAGGGTTTAGGGGGAATTTGTGTAGTTGAATTGGATACGAAGTTGAAAACCTCCGATGACGTGGAGCGTCTACCTACCCGCGTAAGTATATCCTATAGCTGCACGTCACTCCTTCACGATGGAATTAATTTTAACTTTTAATTGAACGCATCGTAGATAGTCTTTATCGCAGTGACCTTTGTGCAAGCACACCTGTGCAAAGGGATACTCGAAGAGCCGATTTGTTGATCGATGATGAATTGAAAGAACACATCAAAAACACAACCTCAATATTGAAAGACTATTATACAGCGCACGCTGCACGCGCATATTGTTCAATTTTTGCACATAGTATATTGTTTGACTTAATCCCCAACATAACATTTTCAAGATAGATCCCAGAAGTTTACACTTTTAATGAAATGTGAAAATTTTCATGAGATGTCCTTCGCTGGATGCCATTTGAATGATATAAATAATGTAACGACTGTACTGCGTGACCATAAAATATCGTACGAGACCGAAGATGTACAATTACTCATGGTATATACGCGTCATAAAAACGGTTTACGCTTTAATCCGCTGGCGGTTACGTCGGCTGTAAAGTCAAATCTCTGGACGTACGTGCCTCTTGTCGTCAACAACGAAACACCGATACACCATCTGGTAGAAACACAGCGATAACACTTTACAAGCCGGTCCTATAACTTGTTCATGTTTGATCGCGCAATATTACACGCCACACACTATTCCCCGTTTTGAGACGCCGTGCCTCTGCCAGCGACCAAGTTGTAGAAAATGTTATCACGCGAGCCCAACAAACTGTGCCTTCGCGTATGACTCGTATAAAAATTCGATGAAATCCTATTTACGGTAGCTTTCATCGGAAGGTGATGCAGGTATTAAATGTATGTTCCACCACTGCAAAAAATCCAATCTTAAATTCAGATGGCTTTTGTCCTACAATTTAAGAACATCTGAACATCTTACGTTACGAGTCTGAAGTGATAAACATTCTGACAGTAAATTAAAAAAATGTAAGATCTTTCATGACTGATGTCGGTGACAGATTGACATAACCATACAATGCAGAGGAAAATATCAGTGTGATATTTAATTTAAAGATTAAATGAGCACGTTGATTGTGACGATGCAGGTAAAATCAATGTAAATGTAATAATAATAAAATGAATTTGTAGTATAGAAATTATTTAAAAAGTATCATTTTTAATTAATTGAACCTTTTTTTGCTGTCAAAATTTTGTTTATTTGAGAGAAACATCTGAAATTCGGTCGGAATAATTTACTCTGAATAATAAGTATAACGGATCTCAAAATCAGAATTTTTTTCTGAATAGAATAAACAAAATTTCAGAAAAACCCCGGTTTCAGGTATAAAGTTACTTAAATTCAGAGATTGTAAAAAAAGATTTTTTGCAGTAATGTGATATCGAAATTTGTCACAATAGCAAGATATAAATCAAGAAATCATTTTTCAGCACAAATAGAATAAGAACTAATTGATTATTTGACCATGACTAATAATTCTATAATCAATTCATGGAAAAAGGTTACTCTTCTTTGCAAACTCTACAGCTGACTATATAGAACTCTTAGGTTTGAAAGATGTATAAATATAATTCGGACACAGACAAATGTTACGCGGATGAATGCAAGCTCGAATGCTCCTTTAAAAAGTACAACTTGATACATTTGTCATGTGCTGTTCAGAGGCAACGCGAACACGGAATATAACGATTCATCATGGTATCATCTCGGTCACTATGTCCTGTCTATTTCAGTTTTTCCTACTCGTATTTCATAGTTGAAAATGAATTGCAAATTTTTTACAAAAGAGAAAACAATTTTACGATTGACTGTTATATTATTTTATTGAGTAATACCTTTAAAATGAGATGAAAAAGAAGATGAAAAGGCAAATGTTAATATGGAGAAAGGCAAAATTTTCTGCGACAAGATTTGCGACAAAAGAGACGCGGCAGAGATAGATTTCACGTCGGCTGCTCGCAATTTCTTTACCTTGAAAGCTGGGAAAAGGGAAAATGCGGACACCATTTCAGTTGTCGTGTTCTTTGAATACATCATCGTGTCAGTTGTATAGTCGCGGAGAAAAAAAACGAGAGATAGAGAGAGAGAGAAAGAGAAAGATAAAGAAAAAGGGAATTGCGCCCAGGGAAGGGCAAATAACTTTCACCGTGAATAGAAAAGCCTTGACAGGATGTGCCAATCCGAGGGTATCCTCGAGAGAAAGTGTCGGGATGCTTTCAGTTGCAAGCGGTCATCGGCCGCGAGTGCAGGCAACCCGACAGAAAGCGAAGTCGAGAAAGCTGTAAGAGAGAAGTATTATTACCGGGGGAAATCTGAAGGTCCTCCCACGAGATGCCAGATCGGTCACATTCGAACAAAAGTAGCGAGCGCAAAGTTTCTGCTTGTAGGCAGACTTCGTCTCCAAGCTAGGAACTCAAACAAAAACAAAAAGCCCAAGTATCTCTTCGAGTGCAAATAACTCTACTGAAGATCGCACGGGTCCTCGAGGAATAGAGCGACTTTTCTTTACCCCTCGTTATTTAAAAAATATACTCTTTTTTTTCATGATGCACAACCTTCTGCGTGGGAAACATATTGTTAGCCAACATTCAAAGCAAAAAAATGATCTGAATGAAGTCTCTTCTTCAAAACCGCGCAGCTCCTGCGCCTCTGAAATGAACTGTAATTCCGTTTGCATGGTTGATGACATGTTCATCGTCGCTCATCGGTTCATTTGATTATGCACCGCGGTGAACCTTGCACGTTTTTAACTCCGCCCCGATGCCAAATTAAACGGTATCTGTCATGCTCGCTGCCTTTTCCGCACAAATAGTGAAATTATGGGCCGCACATTCGGCACACAATAGTTTGTCATCAGGTGTGTCGACGAAATAATCCAATCGCATGGCTGCTGATACGTGATTTACAATAATTCGCGCCCCGACCAGTCCGCGCGTTTTTTTCCTAACAAGGTTAGGCTTCGTGCAGTTCGCCAATTTGATTTTCATCCGGGGTTCTGCACATCCATCAAGGTGAAAAACAAAAGTCAGACAAATTGTTTACCACGAGCGGCGGTGGTGTCTCTGTGTTTATTTCCCACGACAAACACGGGAATTGTAACTGAGCAGATATTCCGCCGTGCGGCAAAATTGATTGAAGATAAGCAGACGGAGAGCGCAGCTCGACAACGTTATCGTGACTAACAGCTTCATCTGCATAATTATCTGGTAAAATGCGTTACTTAGCTGGCTGCGAGCGCAGCCGCCGGCGAACGGACTTGGCTTTAGAATTTTGAATTTCAGAACGTCGATTCGGATCTGGAGCGAGCCTGTCTCAGCGGGAATGAAACCAATTACTCAGTGACCCTTCAGGGCAATGTGCAACGCGGACTTCCTTCTTCAAAGTGTGAAAGAGACAAGTTGTGATCGTGTCGTAGGGCGCCTGGGCCGAAGTAGGTGGAAACTGGCGGGGCGTCAGAGAAAGATAGCGCCTGACGTGGAAGGACGTACGTGCTCTCTTGTCACTCCACGTTGAACGAACATGCGCTCGATTCTCGAGACACAAAGTGCATTAGTTAATTAAGAAACCTTTGTCGATCATTACTCACGGTGTGCTCGTCTCCACGTATCGCACACACTCAGTACCTTCAAATACTTGGAATCGTTACTTCCCACCCATTACAACCTGTGCCACTGACGAATTGATTGATCATCCTTCTTTCTTACCATCACTTTGATCATAAGACTCCAATCGCCCTTCCCATTCACCTCCTCATCAATTTGACAACTTTTTCAGTCACCTCAAAGGCCAAAATGTATCCCATCTACGTTTAATTAGGTAATGTTGTAAAAATAAATGACTCAAATTGTCAGCTTTTCTTTGCTCCCTTACAATGGAGCTCGCAAGTTTTGTACACTAAAGAACGGCACTCGTCAAAAGGATATCATACACTCTAATATTTCAGATCGATACCATCCAGTGTTTTATGTTGAAGGTTAAAGTAAGGTCGAGCTACTTTTTCCATGCGAAATCTCTCTCCTGTGTCTCCGCACCCTGGCCCTCTCAGACGTGTCCCCCCATATTCAGGCTTACGCCCCAGGCTAGAAATGGAAAACCTCTGGAATATCTGAGCGTCAGGGGATATTGCGCGCCGAGTTTTCCGGAAACACTCTTGGTTAAGGCAGCCTCGGAACTCATTTTATTACACCGACGAATTATTAGGACCGTTATTTTTTTTCTTGCCAATTTTGCCATCTCATCATAACAACCTCGACATTATTTTTGTATTTATTTACTAGCTGCGGTTTTTGGCAATGAAAATTTATGTTGCAGACTTTCGAGAGTGCTGACCCATATATTTGCAAACAGATGAGCTGCATATTTTTTTATTTTCTTACATAGGGTTGAATTTATCGTTGCAGCTGATGATTAATGATGATGACTCACAGTGAATGAGGCACTTGGAAAAATTAACTCGGAATTGTGGCGGAAGAAACAAACAATTTTTAGGGCGAACGAGGAGCGATAAGATTTCACACGGAATCCACAAGATTAATGTCACTTTTTAGCGAGGGTTCGAGTCATTTTTTATCTCTACCTATATATATAATTTTTTATTCATTTGCGGTGAATTGCGGGTACATCTTTCACTGAACTTAGTCATGATTGCTGCAAAAGCGTAACACGGACGCAATAAAGTCATTTGTTCAGTGTACAAACAATATGGTCCCTAATAAACTTGCAACTATGCGAAATAGCGTACGCTTTGTACTACAACGGTGATATTTTATGAAACTGTGTACGTATTTTCGAACATATCGAGCTTAATCAAATGGCAGGAGAGACATGTAAAACCATTGAATATTCAAGGAGTTAACGAAGCAAATTTTCGTTTGCATTTGATCATGTCTGAACTCTTAACGACACTGTAAAATTATGCAACATTATTTTAGATGAAATTTATCGGAATAAGCACCAGTAAATTGAGTCTTTTGCATATCCGTAAGAGTGAAAATTGATTTTTGGTCATATTTAAGGTTGCTGGAATAACTCGTGGGACCCTTGTATGGCCCCAATTAAGTTACCATCTGGCCCTTTATTGGCGTGAATTGCCCTCTCTTACAAACCCCCGAATATGGGTAAGCTAAGTTGGCCCTCATAAAGGCCACATCCTAATAAAAAAAATATATCAACAAAAGAGAAATGATTCATTTTAAGTTATTAATTGTTAAAAGTTATTTATTATTAACAAGTAAAGCTACATGTAGCTTCGAAATCCTACCAATTAAATAAATTAATTTTTGACCCTGAGGTGATGAGTCAAGTGGCTTATCTACTTGACCATAAGCTGAATTGAAATCCATTGCATTTTGATAAACTCACTCATAATGAATACTTTGAGGATTTAATTATATTTTCAATTTATATAATGAATGTGTGTACGCATAATGTATATAAAAGTATAAGTCTATATGGGGCATTCTCTCTCTATATATATACCCTTCGCCTAATTTTCCAATCCAAAAACATTTGAATAAAAGTTCTGAATAGTTTTTGAAAAACCCAATAAATTTCATCTATAACACTTTATTCCCGCGACGACTTATTTCATGTTAAATCAATTTTACGAAAGCAGCTCTGTAAAAAGTAAAAATTTCGGCAACATTTCAAAAATGTATAGATCAGAATTTTTCAATGCAATTTTGGGAAATAAAATATACGTGTCTTTTTATTTTTGATCTAGAATCTAAAAACAATTACTTGAGCCATTTTTATTTTTTTTGAGAAAATTTTATAAAGAATATCCTATATGCTAAGTCTTATCCATCAAAGAAAGATATAAATAAAATAAAAAACTCAACCAAGAGACTATTTTCACACATTTCAAGAAAATTGTATTTCTAAAACAAAATGCTCTTATTTCTAAAAATAATTTTAATCAATTTATTTCTTTTTGTCGGCATTTTGTTCTGTTCTAATATAAAATGTAAATCTTTACTCGGATGTAGAAAAAAAGTTGGGAAAAAACTATTATCTAGCAATAATTTTAGGTATCGGGCAACAAAGTACGGGGCGGGATCGTAAAAAATCATAAAAACGTCTCAAGGGAAAACAAAAAGCGAACTTTCTTGGATCCGCATGAGCTTTCGACATGGTTTCTCACTAGTTATATGATACGCAGCAACTTCGTGCGAATGTCTAGGAATATTGCTGTCTCGGCTGTTCGCTGAACTATCGTGGATAGAGCATTTATGACGGTGCTGATAAAGTGCGTTACGGTGACGATATATTACAAAAGGCTACTGAAAAAATATTTATGTCCTGGCAACACTAAAATATATAACGTTGCAATACATTTTGTCTCGTAAGCAACGAAACTCTCAGTTACGACCTGCACAAAGGTGAATAATTTCACTCGGTTCTTGGGACAATAACTTTTTCAAACGTATTTTAGACGTATTAAACTTTTTATCGATTATGATTTCTAACATACATTTCTATAACTAATGAATCTGAAACCACATTTCTGTTTCAAAAAATACAGCGCGGAAAGATATTGTAAAGAATATTGTAAGAAAATATTTAAAACAAACAAAACTCCGTTCGAATTTGTTGTTCGACTCCATACACAAGATCCTATAGATTTTTTCGTGACAGGTTTCGATGTTCTCGGAGCAGAAACTGGACGAGAGTGAAATGCTTGGCAATCTTAACTTGTATTGTCAACAATCGTGCTATTCAAAACCTCTTTTGAGGCTGCAATACAATCGACTTGAAAGAACTTTACGAAGCTCGACAAAGTTTAATTCTCGCGCGGCCACTTGTATATTGCCTCGCATCCATCTTGAACCCTCATCAAGATTCTTTTTCGTGGGTTCTCTGCTGTCGTTACCGTCTGTCGTGGCAGATCGAACTTGGGTCAATAGTACCCCAAGGAAGTTGCTTGCACCGGTCATTCGACTTTCAGACCGGCGAACATGTTTTACACGTCATTTTTCAACATCTACATTCAATCAATAAAAACAACTAAGAATCGAAGAACATTTTAATGTATAAATTTCTATTTACGTGATGAATTATCAGCTCAAAAGTTATGGCAATTTTGTTTAATAAAAAAATGGAAAAATAACAAAAAAAAAAGAAAAAGTTGGAATGTAATTTAGATTTTGGTATTTTTTATGCCACAAAAGTTAATTACCAATATTTAACAGTTAAAATAAGTGTCACAAATTACTAACGGATGGTTATTATAATGAAGAATCTGGAATCATATGTTAGAAACAGATGAACCTTTGGGAAACAGACTTCCACGATGTTCCATTATTCATCCGTATTCAACGCGGGTTCATATCTCGAAACATCAATGTAATTCAAGTTACTGGCCACCGAAGTCAATTTCTATCAAAATTCAAATCGTGCGCTGAAATAATCTGAAACTTTATAATTCGACTCCGGAATAACAACGCCATTCATACATGACACCGCGGGCAATTACTATTCATGAAGCGGTACTCGTAATTTCTTTGTTTCCACTCGTTTGAAATAATTAACAAATTACAAGTTGGAAAACTTTCTGGCTATCAAAACTAAAAAGATTACACGTTTTACTAGTCGGATATTAAAAGTCTTACGAGATTCAGTAACTCGATTGCTGGTTTCTCAAATTAATCGGATAGAAATGGAATATCTTGTTCAAGAGATATTCCGTCCTTATACCTTTATATATTTATCAATGATATCAAACGATAAAGGTCATGTCAATTGAATAAAAAGATATGATAAAAATTGTTTCATTACACTTTGTGAAACACTGCTGCGGTACAAAATAAACATGTTACTTTATGAAATGAACAGCTGTTTGAACAAAAAAAAAGTGAACATTATACTGTGGAGGAGAAATAATGGTTGTTGCATAAGAGAGCATAGGTAATGGTGGGCAAGGTAAATATTACATAAGAAGGCGCAATTCCCTTTTCTCTATACCAAAACTAAAGTCGAGGATGACTTTAGTCGAGGATATAGTCAATATCTGTAACCATCAAGAGCTCCTTTTTATACCTCAAGCATACTTTCCATCATCTCAACATTTCGAATCTTACATTTTTAACTGAAGAAAATACGAATACGTATTTTATTATTATTAATAATACTTATAAAACATCGAAAATCAGCTGGCACTAATAGCGTCGTAAAATAAATTTTACTGCGAAAAATGATTCCACATCAGCAAACGAGGAACAAAAGTTGTTCTTCATTGCCCTATCAAAAATTCATACACTTTTACGAAACATTCAGCAGCCTTTATGATTTTAATTACTTCTCCACTCGAATTTAATTATTTCGTACACCGTAACACAAAGCCTATGCGATTTTGTTTTCTTCGTGTCTGAACATGATTCAAATAGCGAGCGTTATACGTGCAAATTAAAATTGTTTTTCAAAAAAACAGTAAAATATTTGTTTGTTGTATAAAATTCGCTCGTGACACAAAAGAATTGGAAAATTAAAAAAACTGAAGTGTGAATTCTGTCATTTTAATAAAACATAATTGCTATTGAAGTGCGTACGTAAAATTAATCATTTCACGTGATTCGATACTTTCAAAGCCGTTCTACCACTTTTAATTTGTAAACCTTAATTAAATGTTGAATTTCAAAGCGTTTATTTTATTCCAAAGCTTTTGTGACATCAATTTCATGTTGCAGTCCGATGTCGAAATTCGATTTTCTAATATTCGTATAACTTTTGTCATCAACAGGATCATTTAACTTTCTACTTCAATTGCTACTTTTTAAAAATTTTTTCTGTGACAAAATGAAAATATATTTTCCGAGTTGATCTTTATTTCAAATAGTAGCAGGAAACGTGGAGATGTATAATGTGTAACTTTTATTTAAATTCAGAAAAAACTGATAAACTAGACAGAAAGTTGAATTTAACGGCAGCATGTGGAATATATTCCATCAGCCATACAAAATTATACACGATTACAATAGACCTAATTCCAGTGAACTGAAATGTCTTACAATTATGTAATAATAGCGCGCGAGAGGGTAGCAAGGGTGAATAATTAAATTCGCATCATTATAAATGTGTGATTGAATAATTAATTACATCGGCATAATCCGGAGCGATCATCAAAATTGTCGCACAAATTAATGTTCATCAAGGCATAGAACCATCGTCTGAATTACCTGCTACGTTCGGAATTAATTGGACAATTATTGAAAATTTATAAATTCCATAATGTCCCAGTCGATAAGATAACAATTTTTCACTAACGAGCTAGAAATGACAAAACTGAAGATACAATAGTTGCATATCTTCATCGGTAATTTTTATTCAAAATTTAAAAGAATTAAGAACAAAATTAAGAGTTGCGTTCGAACATGTACATTTTTTGGGTGGACAACTGATGTGAAATGAGACGAGGTCCAATGACAAAAAGGGAACATTTTTCGGGTGTGAATTGCACGTGGACGTAAAAAATTGTACAATCTTTTTGGTCTGCAGCAAGACATTTTCATGAGGAGCCGACAATACGCGCCACCATACAGGACATGAGGAGATACGTAACGTAAATAATTTAGCAGCAACGCGAAAGCCCGATATTTCAGCCGCTTTTCTTTCGTGACATCGATCTGCTGGCGTCTTAATAATTCAACGCGGGAACAATGCAAGGCGTACGAATGCAACCGGGCACCCAACTGCCCTTCTTATTTCCTATCACCCTTTTTTTCCTCGCGCATATCAGTTAACTCCCCCACGCGACTGCTATTCGTTTAGTTGAATGACTCTTAATTATATATTTTGAATTTTCTGTTAAACCAAACGGCTGGATGTTTTTTGATAACAAACATTTATTTCAAATTTTAACGTTGTATATTTGATTTCATTATGTCTTTTTATAAAAAATTAATCCTTTTTTTTTTGTTATTTTACATATTAACAAGTTAACATTTACAAAAAAAAGTCGATTCTCTCAAATTAGAGAAATCTATTAAATAAATTTTTTCATTTTTTTTATTAATATCACATTTCCCGTTTCTCTTTTTTCACTTTAATTTCTTTAGTCGTTAGCGAGCAAACGCTGCTTCCGCCGCGTCATTGTATCTATCCACACAATGCATTTGTATCCAGCAGTCACACGCAAGTCCACTTTGGACACGATAAATTAACACTTTTGGCTTCCGTTTGTGGTCGAGTTTTGTTGTAAAATAGCAAACATCTTAATACCAGATACCAGAATACCATAATTTTGCACACCCACCCCTGGATTGTTCTTTTTGATTAAATTTTTGTTTTCATATTATTCTGGGAATCGCTGTGAGGGGCTGTAGATTGACAGACGCTGTTAGGACAATATTTACAAATCTGCAAGAAATGGGCTGAGAAAATTAAACAACAAAAGACAAATGTGTAATTGTATAAGTTTGAAAAACAATATTGTGAATCTATTATTATTTTATATTCACTTCGTGAGCCGAAAAGCAATTTCATAACGCAAAATTAATTTCACAAATGCACTAACAAACAGAATGATTTCATAGTAATTGAACTTTATAAGAGTCTTAACAAATAATGGATATGAATTTGTTAAAAATAATATTCCAGTTAACTAAATATGTCACTATTATTGTATCGGTTATTCTTTTCCGTAGACTAATCGGTTTACGATAGAGATAGGGTCCATTACATTACGTCATAACTCCAGTGTCATTACATTAAGGGCATTGCACTGTAATTTGCAGCCGGTCTCAGCGAGCTGTCCCTTAGCACACCTGGTGTTACGGGCGGTAAAATTTAATTCCCTCCACACTGTCACCCTTCCCTACTCTTGCTCCGAAACCGAGATATTCGTTCTTCAATGCATCTTTTTTCGGCTGACGTCTCCACGCTCGACATGACTAATAAAATGTAAATTCGAATCCCGTGCCAAACCATTTCATTTCATTAACGTCACTTTTACTTCATTATTGTAAATGTTAAATTGAACGCATGAAGATAAATTAGACACCAAATGTAAATATTTCCCCTCCTTTTTTTTCTTCCGTACAATTGATTAAATTACAAAGAAGAATAATTTTATGCAATAAGGTGAATGAAAAAAAATCTGTTCTTATGTGAATGTCGATTTTGTATTACAACTTGAAAGGAAATTAACAGAGTCAAACCCCGAGGTCCCTTTTCATCTGCTTTTTTCAAACCGAAAAAAAAAGGTATAATCAAATCTGATAAACTCGAGGGAGATGAAAACATGTCGAACACGAAAGGGTCGAGTGGATGCGATATTTTGACGAATAGAAGTATGAAAACTGAGGACGTGTCGCAAGCCCGAAGGTCATCTCAATGAACGGGTTCGATAAAGCAGGGAGAATCGAAAGCCGCCAAGGCGCAGAGAGTACGATCAAAAGTAAGAAGGTCAGAGAGAAAAACGGCCGACGAAGTATTATATTGGATGGCGAAAGCTAGCAAGTGTGCCGTTACGCAATGGGGTTGCTGATCGTAGGTCTGAATATCAGAGAGGGAGTTCGTGGGTTGCCATGGCGGGTTGCTCAGCACCCACGGTCACCATCCAGCCTTGCTCTCTCGAAGATTCGTGCAACTATGACGAGCCGAGGGTGAGCCGGATCCTTCTATACATCCACTTCGTTATGTACACTGAAAAAGCAGAGTCGTGAAGATTCACGAGGAGGAAGAGCAAAACACAATTTACGCGAGTTGTTGGTGCGGATAAATTAAAGATTCCAATGATGTACACATACTCAATTCATTCCAATGCCTTTCACCAATCTCAATTATATCAATTCAATGTTAAGATTTCAAGAATATGACATATAATTATCTAATCACAATTTACATTTTATGTTTGATTTGTTGAATTACCCTAAAAATACTTTCAATCATAAAATAATATTCCGTCCTTATAATAAAAGTAAAATTATAATTAAAGCTACACTAATTAAAACTTTTAAATTCATAAGTAACAATAAATAATATGTATAATCAAAAATGAATAATGGATCATCCGGACATGACCTAATTGGGCTTATTTTTCGATCTTGAAAAGCACATCAGCTCTATTAGAATAATGCATCTGTTGAAGAATTAAAAAATTCAAAATTATTCGTACGTTAATACGGAACAATAGTTAATAATTGAGGATTAATTTTTTATATATGTAACGCTAGAATGTAACGAACAAAATTAAAACAAATATTAGAATTAAACGTGGCTATACATAATGTAACAAATGTTAAGTCGCGAGACAGCTCATGAACCAGCCCAGTGTCTCCGTAATACTAACGTACGTATTATACTATTGCTATACATCGCAAAGAATGATGTCTCGGATAATGATGTCAACGAGCATTCGTCGTCCATGAGCATTGAACTTTAGGATAGTACGTGACGTCAGTAGACAGGAAAGTCGATAAGACTTAACGACCGTAAGAACTTATAACTGATAGGACGCACTTATTGAAATACACAGCTGAGTTAAATATTAACCCGGCCGTCTTCGAAGAAAGTTAATTGCTCTTTTTGGATCAACAAAAAACCGTCCGTCTAAACTGCCGCTGCTTCTGAACTTTATGGCCCAGACTCAGCTGTGTCAGGTGTTGAGATTTTTCATCAGATGCCTTTCTTTTGTTCAACGCCCCATCTGGTGAATCCGTCCCTCCGATCGTAGAGATGAAGAAAAAGTAAGGCTGAAAATTAATTGCATTTTATGAAGAAAAACTATCCTGAGATAATCCAAATAAAACGGTGACATTAAATGTAATTTTTGTTGTTTGTTACATTTTTACTATTTTTATTTAACATTTCAAAATTTTCAAACAAGTTTCACGAGATTGTTTACTGGACGAAATACAAATTAGAATTCAAGTACGAATTTTTCAATGTAACGATTTTATCACAGGTAGACGAGCATCGTGGCATCAGATGCAATTTTTCACTTGACTTCATATTTATAATTATCAATTCAATTATAAGTCCGTAAAAAAGTTATAGTGAGCTTGTTACAGTTCGAGAACAATAAGAGAATAAAAAACTGCCGGATTTATTAGAGATGAAAAAACATCATGGACAAAAAATGTAGTTCGACTCTAAAGATTGATAAATGTGTCAAGGTGATTAAGGCACTATTGCGTAATCAAATTTCCCTGTTAAAATCAATAACACCCTTGATGAACTATATGAAAACGAATTTTATATCTTCCCTATATGAAAAAATTTTTGTTTTCAATATTACAAATTTGCTTTTAAAATTTAATGTTTAATTTAAAGTTTCATCATGAAAATTGTTCCGTTCAATACGGTTCACTTTATGGTTTGAAGCTAGTTCATTAAAAGTTCGGGAAACAAGCAATTACGCAACGTTCAGAAAATAAATATATAGTCTCCATTATGTTACCTTTGGCGTCTTCGCGTTTCTTTTCACGCGACTCCTCGAAAATGATAAATTATTCACGATTTGCTCAGTTTCGCGTAGAGCACGTTTAACGTTCCTCTATTTTTTTCTCCTTCGCTTCTCAGTCATTCAATTCGAATACACTTATCGATTTTGTTGCCTCGCCATGCTTAAGAAAACACGTAAAACAAATAAATTAAAAAAAGCATGAAATTATAAACCGAAAATATTTTGTCCCGCTAAACTATTGCAGTTTATTTACCAATTAAAAAGATTTATCTTGGACCTTCGGGCAATTTTTTTTATTACTTAAAATAAAATGTACGGTATTTTTATTACTAAATGATGTTCAGACGAGATTTTTCTTTTCAATGTTCATAGCGCAAACAAAATAGGTCAATTTCATTAAAGTTGAAAACAATTTTGAAGAATTTCCTTAGCTTCCTTCATTTTAATTTTTATAAAAAAATTATTCAATGAACACATTTCTTTATGCCATAAATAAACAGATTTTCTCAATAAAAAGTAACCAGATACACATTCTGAAATGTTATTGGAAAACTTTTCAAACAACTAGTTCGACTACTGTAACATGAATTTTTTGGGAAACTTCAATACATCCAGTTAATATCATCGCTCGATATCCAAATCCAGGAGTTATCAGAAACAGCGCGAGTCAAACAAGAGGAAGGAAGAATTCACCGCAGCCAAGAGAACTGGCAGCAATTTCCTCTGGCATTTGCGTTGGTTTCGCGAGTAAAAAACGCCCGCGTTGATGTTTCACAAGGCGAATAAAAGAAATTAGAACAATTTTCGAATTTTGTTTTCAAACAATTCTCCTCGATTGTCAGGTTTCATATATTTCCAGGATGAAAAAAATATCTTAAAATTGTGCACAACTACAGAAGACTGAACAAAGAACTTGATTGAAGATTATCGTAGTGACACTACATGATCAATACCAGTTTCGCTATATCAAGGCGTAATTTCTTTTTTCCTTTTTTTATCTTTTTAACTCTGTCGTAAAATATGTAACACCACTGGTACTTTGTAGCGAGTTCGTTGGCTATAGGCACTGGCGTGCTAAGTATCGATCCCTGTTTTTATATCATCGTCTATATTAGTCTTGGAACAATTACAAGCAACTTGGCTTTCATTGCACAAGCAATAATCCAAGTGGCAGGGACAGCGGACGTCGCGCACGCGTTGCAATCGCGTGAATGTCCGACAAAAAATAATTGGCGCTTCTCAAAGTTTCTTTGCGTTGGGACATATATTTTCTCGGCGACTGCTCTCTCTCTCTTGGAGGTGCCCGACAAACAAAACGGACATAGGTGCCAGGCGGCATAATTACTATTGATAATAATTTCGTAGCAAGATCGCGTGTGTGTGCGCGTGTGTGTAAAAGAATAACACAGTCGGGCGGGATAATGAGACGGTCCCCTTGCCGGATCGATATCGGGTGTTTGCCGGACAAGCCCCACCTGGACAAGGTGAATTATTTTCGTGACCGTTTCCTGAAAGAAAAGATTTACGTTCAAAATAACGTATATCATAAACGTGCGGGCAACATTTAGGACAAAGTCGAGCAGCATCATTAAAAACGCCCTGCCTTGGTGTATAACGGTATTGACCTACAACAACGTAACTTACCCGAGAGATAAGTGTCAAAAACGTCACGAATGAATAATTAGCCATAAAAAGTTTCGCGCCGGGCAACATATCACTACTTGTTCTAATGGTTCATATACGTCAGCCGGGCGTACGCGGTGGCGCTTCAAGTAACTCATAAACACCGATATTTATTTTCAGCCATCCCCTTCTCTTGGTGCGGCCCAATCGATCAGACCTGGCTATATAATGACTACGCAAAACTTGGCGCGCGCAAAAGTGTGCCGAAGAGAGGAAAAAAAATCGCAAGAGACATAAAACCCAAGGAACGCTTCCCTATTAGGCGACCCAGTTCCCCATGGAATAGCGACCGGATTCTTGCACCCTCAACTGAAATGTTGCGCAGACCCACACACTTAGCGGACTCGCCCCTTTGCCAGCCTCTACTTTACGCATAATTTTTTTTCTCTCCTCCAGTTTGGAACTGCCAACCACGTAGAAGAAATATTAAATACCCAAACTCGGGCGAACAATATTTGTTCGCATCATGTGGGTGAGTCGGGTAGATTAAAAGAAATATTTCACTCGCCCCTCCTCCCTTCCCCACCCCTGTCATGATGAATTGTTACCGCGTCGAGATTTCTTCGGGCGGAAAATTTCGACAGTGCGATATCATCGAATCTTCCGTCCGCCTCTCTCTTCTTTTTTTTTTCCTCTATATATTTCTATGGCTTTGCTTTTACATTGACAGTTAAAATCAAAAGAAACAACGAACTTGGCCGTGACACATTTGCAACCGTGCGACTGCAAATAGAAACAGCACGTGGAGTCTGTGTCGCAACTGGCCTGCGCTGGAGCTGCAATTTTGCCAGCAAATTTGATCATTGGGCGGGATTTGCCAGCGAGGTTTTGATTGACCGATACGCAGCGAGGGTGCTGCGCAGGGATGAAAACGGATAGCGATGCTGATTTGAATATTATGAGCCAGAGGTTGTTTATTGTTATAATATCAGAATAATGAGATGAAGACTAATAATAAGATGAAGAAATAGTAATAGAGGAGGCAGAGCGAGGGAAACAAGGTCGAAGCTCGGAGGAGGGTGTGCGTGGGTTTGTGTAGCGCGCTGGCGGGGGGTTGCGTAGATCGAGGAGGGGACATTTGTAGAGGATAAGAGGGACTCGGCAAAGGGTGGTAGAGGGCTCGCCAGCGGGGATGCCGGGTGGGTTGGCACGCCAAGCGTAAGGGGGAGAAAACTAGAGGGTGCGTGTAGGCCTGGGGAATCAGTCGCGGACGAGCTGCGTTGGGGCTTTTATCTATAGCTTTCTCTAGTTGCGGAGTGTGCTCTCACGTCACTCCACACAAGCTCGCGCTACGAATCGGGCTGCTACGCCACCGCTTCTAGTCAGCCTCGCATTCACAGCGTCCCTGACACATACACACATAAAACAGACCCATCCAACATTTTAGTGCTTCTGCTCGGGCGCCAGTGAAACTCGTGCGTGCTGTGATTCATCGATGACGATTTGCACCGCTTGACGTTGCTCCAAAGTCGATTGTTACGTTTGTGTGTCTCTCAACCTAGCGCCCGTCAGATCTCACCAATGGTTCACATCCTGGAAGTGATACCGTCGCGTCGGAACGACTTTCCAATGGTGAGTCACCAGGACCGGCGTTTCTCCACTTCTAATAGTTACTCCTCAATCCCGAGCCGAAATCTCCAACGTGCGCTTTCGTTTGTCTCAAAAGTTTCTAAACTGAATTCAACAACAACCGAACAAGTCGGTACAAATCTTGTCTCTTCTTGCAGTGCTCTAGTCGAGTGAGTTTAACGCTTTGGATTATTCGTCGAAAGTTTCTCTCGTCTTTGTGTTTTTCTTTTTTTTTTTTTTTCCTTTTTTCACAATTACACAAACAACCATGCGTTTTAATTTGTCCCCTACTGATCCTTTCATGTCGCACTTAATGCGCGCAAATGCTTGCGCGTTCTCGTTCCGCAAATGTGAGGACTTGTTGCATTTTTCATGCAAAGCACACGCCAAGTTCGCGCTCGGCGAATTCCCAAACACGACAAAGTCTTAACGCCGGGGGCGGGGGTACATTCACGGGTTCGTGCGAAAAATCGACAGCCAGATCTTTGCAATTGATTTTGTCTGGTTACACGTTCGCTGATTAGCGTGAGTACGGCGAGTAATTGAAAAAAAAATTTTTTTTTGCAAAACACTGATGTACAAAGTGACGATAAAATGCAAACTGATATCGAAAATCAATATCTCTATCCGATACGTGTACATAAATATTTTTCTTCATCTTCATTAATAAAACTGGACGCTGAATTTCGACAGCTTTTTTTTTACCAACCGAATGGCTTGCGTCCTGACAGTCGAACGCAATTAGTATATTAAATACCACGGGAAGTGTGTAATTATGTCAAACAAGTTGACATTATCTATACATGATAACGCGATGATATGAACTGGTGGAATTTTTTTGCAAATGCTTCGAAGAGTACCGATTTTTTAAACATAAATCCTCTCACTTATACTGAATTTAAAAATAGCTCTCTCTATAGATGTATACAATGCAACGTAAATTTAAAACGAAGAGCGTTTGTTTTAAACGTAAACAGAGCTTTATTTATGAAAGCATTATTTCACTTTACTCTCTTGTATAAAAGCTAATTGTTGAAATGTTGTGATTGAATAATTGAGTGATTCAAAGCTTTTTTTGCATTTATTTAGTTCGATCGCTTGCATAATACCATTATTGATAAAATAAACTGGTCTAGCGTATAATCGGTTTTTTTAATTAATAATTCGCAAGAAACGTATTACCTTAAAATCTCCGTGTCAAACTCCTTAATTAAAAACAACATTTTTCATTACTTTGTTTCATTTTTACAAATAGTGTTTCAACTTTCGAGGTTACGTGTATTCTGTCAAGTTCAATTCTGATAAGTATTTTACTTCACTGTCATCATCAGTGTATGCACTGTATAACATTTTAACGTTTAATCAAATAGAAAACAAGTTGAAAACGTGAAATGTTATTTTTCATCCAAAAACAATATCACAGTACATTTTTGTCATTCATATTTTGTCTTTTATATTTTATAGAAGATAATTTATACTCTATCATTGCGGCAGCGTATCGGCGAGAACATGTAATCGATAGTCTATTAATAAAAGCAGAAGACTTAATTAAATGAGCGAATAAAACAAAGTGGGAAGGTCGATTTCGACGGTCTTATGAAATTTTGCGCGGGCCATTGAAAACAATTGGAACGTTGTAAAATTTGATCAAAAGTGGGACATCACGTGCAGTGCATCCGCGCGCGTCTGCGTTGTGGAACTCATTCACGCGCGGCCCAACACCACGTGCCTATTTATGCCGTGACTGGCGTGCATATGCGTGCACGCGGCGTATTCTCGTGATCGCATATGCTCGGCAGCGAACAGTCTTTCCACCGTTTACAATATCGACCCCAAGCTCGTGCGCCGTCGGAGGAAACGCAGCTGTTCAATTGCATGTGCGAGTGCTGTTCCATTAGTCAGCAGTTTGTGGCCGACTTTCAAACTATGGACTGACGAATCATCACCTCGCCATCAGTTTACTCTTTCGCGTGATTTATCGAACACCTTCTTTTCCCATCTTCCAAGGACCCCGATGGATACCAAATAACGTCCATTATCATACCCAACTGCACACATTATTATTTGAATAAGGGCCGCGCATTCCCTCGTAGTAATGAAAATATTTCACCGACAATCGAAATTTCAATGGGAATTCCCATTTTTCCCCTATCTTTTTTTCACACTTTGACTTTGCAGAAGCCGCGTAAAACAATTCATCACATTTTAAACTTTCGGAATTGGTTTTTGTGTGTTTGACAGTTTCAATTAAAGACTCGCGAATTTGAATTCAAATATTTAATGTCTTTGAAATTTATTTAAAAGTATGAATATTACAAAAGGAGAGGGATATAATTTCATTTCAGTCTGAATTTCTCGTGTTGAAAAAGCATAAATTCTGAAATTTATTTGTAAATATAATTGTCAAGTGTTGTTGGAAAGCAGTCGTAACATAAGTACATGATCCGGCAAAGTAATTTTAATTTCACACAATAGCTATTTTGTGCGCGAAACATTACCTCCACGCTGCAATTATCTACACTGAAGGGGTTGTCATGATATTTCTGCTTCAGTAGCATGCATTTCGTGACGGTTAAATATTCAAAACTTTTACTGAGTAGACACAACGAAAATGATAAAATATTTTTCGTACCAGCGGGCGCAAAAAACCAATTCCATCCCATGGGAGTTTCGTGAAAACACTCTTCGCGCCCATGGGGTACGAAAAATATAATAACATGGGAGGTGGGCTCAAATTTTTGTCCTTGATGCGAATTGTCACGCCCTAGACTTCATCCCTTGTTGACAAATCGATGACTCGTAAGAAGACTGTGCTATTTCAAAATTTCCAATGTTATTTTAAATGGGAAATTTTGAATTGGCACATTCTTCGTACAAGCCATTGAAATATACTATTATTTCCATTGCTGAACATTTATTATTGACATTTTTTTTTATATTGAGACTTGACAATTTAATATTATGTATTCCTTATATAAAGTATAAAAAGTTCTTGGAAATCTGAATAAACGTATGACTTATTAGATAATTATTGTTCATAACAAGAAAACTTTCTGATAAAGTTCTGTAGGAGATACAAATCTCTTGATTTGAAAAACAAAAAGAAAGAAATATTAAAGAGTCAAAGAGATACATTCATCGATGGTGAGGGGCGACGCAATATTATGAAATGCGCATGCCTGTCACAGCTAAAATCGCTTATGGGGGATCCCTTGAACATGAATTTTGCCCCAAGCCTCCTGCATCCTTCTATCAATGGGACTTCAGGGGTCAGTGCTAGGGGGAAACTCGCCAATCTCAATAAGGCTGTGTTATATTGTTCGAAATGCGAATAAAACATAATTATATTATCAGCCGGGGATTTTTTCATTTTCTCAAACTTAATTAGAATTGAGAAGACCGGATTGTCCAGTCACCACCAAGGCTTATCTGCTAAATTATTTTTCAAGGCTAAAAGTTTTTTTGCCGACACAACTGAACATTGAAATAAATTAGGTTGCCTACTATACCTATATATCTACAACAATTTTCGCCAAGAAAATCCGGTTAGATTTTTTAGTTAATGAAATTTGGTCTTGTGCATGAGGATTTGTGCGGCGAATCGATGTCCTGGAACGATGATGCTGAAAGCTGCGTGGTAACGCGCGTAATTTTTAGGTTAATTTTAAAACATTTCAGTGCGCACCAGGCGAACGTGACTTTAATGAACGGCTAATCAACCTCGCAGAAAAATATAAACGAATAATAAATAGCGCGTGCTGGAAGCAACGTTGTTAATACGAAAAATAATTGAATAACGTCCGAAATTCCCGGCCAACTAATTTAGCTGAGGGAGTTTTAGCAAAATAAAGAAGAGAGAAAAATGGCACAGAAGTAATAATAAAGAAAAAAAAGGAACGCTGTCGTTTTAAGGCGAACGTGGATTTTCATTTCGGTGTCTCTGTGCTCCCGATCACATTGATTTTTATCGCATGTAATTACGAGTGACAGGTTTTCCCCAAGTTGTAACAAATATGTCAAACAAAATGTGTTCCAGCATATCAGCTGTTCTTAGCCTCCTGTCCATATGGTTAATTCTACTGCCAGACCCCCCGTTTACTAAATAAATTATTACTGATTTATATGGCACGGATGTATCGTTTTCCGTTCGATGTAAGAAACACATTTTTGGGTTTATTTTTTTTCTTCTTCGTTTTATTTGCGTATTTACTTCGAATGTGCAGTTGTCATTCCCATAGCCCAGATGGCTCGAAGAAAGTTTTTTTGATACTCGATACGCTTGGTCTGCTTTGAATTGGAAAAACCATTTGGAAAGTTATGAAAACAACCGGACGAATTTTTTATTTCCTTTCAAACTCGTCGTTTATGAATTTTATACTTTCAATAACCAACGACCTGTGCTGAAAAATATCGGATATAAATGTGAACAAAAAATTTCATATATTTTTGTAAACTGTAAAACTATACTTTTACAATTTTTCCTCTGAACTTTTTTTCGCCTTTTAAGTACAAACAACTTTTTTGTTTCACATGAATTTGAAGAATATATTTACAATGTAATTTGTCAGTAGCATTCATTTTTTTACAATTAATAGAGTACGATTTTTGCTAAAAGTCCGAGTTTGTTTTACGCCTCCAGATATATCTCAATATATCGTTATCTGTTAACTTTTTATAACCTCCAAGTTAAAGTTAATGAACGAGAGTGTTGGTGTTAGTTTTTGTTTAGTCAACGACACGCGATATGGTATACGATTTTGTCATTATAAATCCATCACGACATCTCGTTAACACGATGAAAATTCAATAGGGCAAATAAAGCGCGACAAAAACACGCAAAGAGAGTTGAGGCCGGGTGTATGATTACGGGATAATTTGCAGGGCAAACTGTACGAAGCTCGCGACTCGAGTTAAAATAATAAAAACGCGGAGTTAAACCATGTTGAATTGGAATCGATGGATTTGACGGGCTAAAAGATGCGCGACTGCGTGTGCACCGGGTTGGCCGGTGTTTGGCATCGAGCACGTGACATGTTCTCACGAGCCGGGTGGCCTGCTGTTGATATAGAGTCGTGCGTCAATTAATGCAGCAGCGCACATGAATGTGCCAACGCATAACGGCGCGGTAATGCGGTGCGCCTCACACGGCCCTCATGGACGCACAGACTTGCAATACGCTTCATCTATTCCGAATCCTCAGGCGCCACTCACACCATCATCTTATATATCTCTGCTCTGTTGCGCAACATAATTCCAACGCCGCTCTGTAAAATACGCACCACCTTGGACAAGGGATTTGCTAAATCAACGCTCACACCCGAGGTGGACTTTTATCCGATTAACAATTCATACACAGATAAAAAAATTAAAACAATAGCTGTGAAAAATGTTTGCAAACAGCAAAGTTTGAAACAAAACCGATGGAGTGGAGTTGAAATAATTTTGAAACATTCATTTGTTTCAACTGGGAATTCAATTTTTAAAACATCTACAGTTAAGGATGTTTCTCAAAAGCTGCGTTAACAACAAATGTTTGTAATGGATATATACAATTATTACATTATTATTAATAAAACGAAAAATTTTGTTTTAATAACTAGGGAATTCCCTTCGCTCTGCTCACTGCGCGCTACGCACGCCAACCCCGCAAACATATAGCAAAATCTGTATGCAAAATTTTTTATCAATATGATAATATGTATATATGTATCATTATGAAGATATTTCATCATCATCATCATCATGGAATCATCATCATTATTATGACCGATGAATTCGTCTTTCGATAACGAATGCAACGATATATGATACATGTATATTTATGGAAAATTGAATCCTAATTGGAAACAGCGGCTGCAGCGGTGAAACTTTTTTTAATATACATGGGTAGAGGTAAAAGGTAGATAATGAATGTTTGTTTTATAATTTCTAAAATTACTCCGAACTCCGAGTTAAAAGATTTTGTTAAAACATGATAAAATTCAGTTCATTTCAATGTTTGTTTTGATTAGCTTTTTCCTCTCTGGCTCAAACTCACTCAACTCTAATCGGTTGCCGCTTCTATGGCGGTTTGTACCGGAAACAACATTTTTAATCAAAAATACATTTTTTGATTATCCTGGATGGCTCATATTTTTTCATCAGCATTTTATTGGTTGGATTCTAAGAGTTAGTGTTATGCAGTTTTTGAGAAACACCACGGCCTTTTGCTGTACTGAACTTTATCAAAGAAAAATGACGACTTGAGACTTCGCCTTAAGACACCGTATTATTGTGATGTTTCGAGCTCACTTATACTATTATTTTTCTCGAAAACCAGCCGGGATTAAGGTACTTTTTTCCAATGAAAAATTATAGCTCTTAAGTCAGAATTATTTTATTCTTCGTCCATCAACATTTATACAAAACATTATTAGAATTGGTACACAACTGTCAATTAATACTTGAAGATTTTCCATTTCTAAAATTGCTGATGATTTTGACTTTCAACCAGCTTTGATGTACATGACAAACTTCATCGTAATGTTTTGAGATATTAAAATTAAATTTGAAATTAATTTAACTTTTTAAATTGTGATTTTTAAATTTATGAAAGTAGTTTCTCATGTAATCTTATTTAACTTGTCAATAATAATATTGAAATAGTCCTCTCGTTGGTTAGTTTGTCATGTTGATTATAATAGTTAAAATAATAGTGAATTAATATAATTGTTTTAGTTGTACATATAATTTTATTAATGATACAACTGACTCGACTCTAGAAGAAACTTCAGAAGGCGTTGACTTTTATTACAAGAAATATATTTATAAATAATAAAACACGGAATGCATAATAAATTTTATAAATAAAATTATGTAGAAAACAAGAATTTGAAATCGAATTTATATTACAAATGCTGATGGAATTGTTTAGTTCATCTTTTAATTTCAAACCGATTAACAAGTTGGCTAATGTATTTGCCTCTACAAGAAGGATTACTTCAATTTAATTTGGCTGAACTTAACCCAAATAATTTCCACGCGTAGTTTTAATTAACAAACTTCATCAAACTTGAGTTAAAAGTTAAATATGTGAATTGCTGGAAAAAATGTAATTTGAAAAAGGTATTACTTTGTTATGGATGTTGTACAATAGCGATGGTCAAAAAATGAGATAATTTTGGTTTAATAATATTTAATTCAAGAATATTACAATTTATGAGACGAAATTCACTACACCTTAGAGAGCCGCGGTTTCACATACAAAAATGGCAAAAAAACTAAATTATAATTCAACGAATGATATGCCGACGAAAAATTATTAAAACAAAAATTGAAAACTTTTGAACTTTCATCATATATTAATTGTAGACTCCTACAATATCGTTAATATTCATTACTTCGAAATAAATTTATATAATATTCGTTGATTATTCACTAAGCAAATTCCATCGGAATATACCGTCCGATGATTGTTTGAATGAAATGATCATGTTAGGACAGCTGTTCTAATTTGGAGTTCGCACGTAATTGAAATTGAGGTTGAGGATAGGATATTGGTTTTGATGTTTGTCAACATAAATGTTGATAAGGATAAGTTACGCTTAAGTAAACGTAGTAAAATAATATTGACGATTTTAATAAATATATTACTAAGATTTGATTGAGCTGTCAAATGCAACTCTACAAACAGATTGAAGTATTTTAAGAGTTTTTAAGATGTTAATTGTTGAGTTTTTTGATGTCTTTACATGAGAATCCTCTTTTCAATAATGAAAAAAAGTGCCGTTAATAAGAAGAACTAATTGAAATGTTAATGCCAACTAATGACATGTTTCGTACAATGTCATACAGAGCGAATTTCCGCTGAAAATAATGATGATGAAGAAATACTCTCTGCGATACTTTGATTTTACACAAAAACTTTCTGCTGAATAATGCATACGTGTCATGCATACAAATGTACAAGGTGGACTTGTAAATGAAGTTTCCTTCATAATTGATTTCCGGCTTACGAATATGTCGACGGTCCTTGCCCCAAGCAACTTTCATTGACGTATCGATAATTACAATTCATATCAACATTTTTCGAACAAAAATCCAGATGCCACAGAAAAAAATCAGTTTTCTGAGGATAAAAAGTGAGCATTATTCTTGTGGAAAGAAAAAAAAAGATGAACATTTTTCGCTTGACAGTGGGCGTGGTGTAAATTTCTAACAGCAAATTAACTGACGAATATCCAATAAAAGAATCGGTGCAACTCGAAAAGTGAAAACGAAGAGAATGCGCGGTAAAAAACATACCCATTATTCATCCTGAAAAAATGTTCCGCGTAAGCGGTGTATTACACTGCTCTCTGTGCCTTCAGTCGAACAAACTCGAGGGACAATATACGCACACCGGACGGTGAATTTTATTGAACTTTGCAAGCGGCAAGTGATTGTGCGGACAAGCACTCGTCTCTTTTTCAGCTGCAGAGATAAACTCGGCGCAACTCTCGGCTGAACGCTCAGAAGAGTGCATAATTAAATGTATCGAATGACCAGCTCTTTTTTGTCCTTTTAATTATGCGGACATTTACAACAAATCAACGAGTTGGAACTTTGTGAAAAGCAGAGAGAAACTACTTGCCGTTATATGAAACCAATAATTTCTTTTTTGTCTCACTTTTCATATCTTAAAATTAAAATTTCATTATCATTGTGTTTGAAAAATTGAGCTACTGGGTGAATCAATTTTTTTTGCATCATCAACAAGATTATAAATTTACAGGACGCGTTTCAAAACTTCATTCAAACCCCCTTGAATACATTCAATTTAATTGCGGATGCTCGGTCGAGCTCATATCCGAATTTTGAGCTGCAAATTTATTCTGTTTCAAAACTACGAAACGAAAACCACTCTTCAAATTTCGTTTATGACTATTAATTATTTTCGAAACGTATGCAGATTTAATAAACGTATCGACTAGGTGAAAATCCAAAAAAAAGTCTCCTCTATATATTCATCAACTTTTGAATTATTCACCAAATAGAAACTAACCTTTTTTTCATCGTAATCAAAGATTGATAAAATTATATATTTCAGTTGTCATTTTTGTAATCCAACAAATTTGATTCAAAATCTCGTTCAAGTTTTTGATGTGAGATAACGATATTTCAACTGAAAAAAAACCAACAAAAAGAAAAACACGAATGTTTGTATGTGATTCGAAGTGGTTTTTTGTCCGTGAAAGATCCGATTGAAGTGACGATGCATACCATCAAGCCTGGGGTTCAACAGTCGTAACCTAAACCAAAGAGTTGCGACAGACATTAAACGTCGGACGTTATTCGGTGGCGTGTCTCGCGGAGTGCCGACAGGCGCCACGATTTCTCGGCACAAACACTAGAAAATCCCGGTGATTCGATTACCGCATCGGTCACGAATTTACGAGGACCTTTGGCGCCCGAGCTACGTTGCTATTGCTCACGAGCAAAAATTCCGATCACTCGGATGAACGATAAAACCTTTTCCAGTCTATGACTTTGAATGAAATTGATTTGTAAATTCATTCTGACTCATTGTTTAGATTTTTCTTCTACGCCTTTCCATAGTGGACTGTTTGATGAAAGGCAAAACAAAAACAAAAATAACTGCTCGATTGGATTATCCATAATCTTGCCAGCGCTAAAGTGAACGTTAACAACGAACACCCAAGTTCCATTTACTCGCGACAGAGAATGGAATGAAATTGAGCACTGATAGCAATTGGCGGCCATCGCAATCCTTTTTTCGTTAATCAAATTTAAAAAATTGTGACTGGCACAAGACGGAACAATGTTTGTACTTCCAAGAACGTTCGAATGATGTCTAAAACGAATAACGTTAAAAGGAAATTGTAAGGTTCACGTATTTTTTGTAATGTCAACATTTAACAAATTGACGTAAATTAAAAATTATGAACCGTTAACACATAACTTTTTGACAACGTTCAGATGAAAAAATAACGAAAGTTCGTACTGAATGATATTGAGATAGTTTCGGATCGCTTTATTGTTCTCGGCTTAACAGGCGGAGATGGGAATGAAATAACTTTATGGAGGCAATTCAATTGGCCGTGGAAGACGCGTAATCAGGTAATGAATATATCGGGAGCGACAAGCGTTTATATATAAATCACTACTTGTGTATACTGTAATACGCTGGACTCTTATCTACGATCAGTAGGTTGATTGCTGGTAGGTCAAATGCCTGGATCCGGTGCAGCCATGATAGCTTATTCAATTTCCGAAACGGTATACGCTATTCAATTTGACGGTTATCAGTCGACATCTATATGTTTTTCAGCAAGTGCCTTCTCTTAACTAAGATGAAAATCCGAATGACAAAAAAGGCCGAATCTGCTTGATCGGCGAGAGAATGAGAACAAAAGAACGAAAAAATCAGACAATAATCGGCTCTCGCATGCGTTATCAATGAGAGGAACTGGGGGAGGGAGTCGCGCGTTTCATTTACTTTTATTCGATGAATTACGCGTAAATAGTTTTATTGAATAGCCGCTCGGCGAAACCGGCGGCATCGCGATAAACGCTTAACAAATCACAAGGGCGTGCAAATTGATAGCAACCGTCTAACGCACACACCCGCGACGTTTATAAAATATCGCGCATGATGTATGATACGTAACAATGTTGCGTGTATTTGCTCTCTTGTGTCTATCATTTTGCATCTACCCTCGGCGGCGCTTTTCCACAGTGTACACAGATAATCGAGCTTAATTAATTGCTCGGGATGCGCGCGCGTGGGTCTCGGCAAACACATTTACTTATTACTATCCATCTTGAGTGGTGTCTCTCAGGAGAATCGATTTTCTAAGTGCAGTCGTGCTGATGACATGGGTCAACCTCCCAGGAGGTCAAAGCACGACGATCTCTCTCTCCCTCTCTCTCTCTCTCTCTCTCTCTGTCTCTCCTCACCGCCCTTTCTCACTCCGAAGCCCGCCATTTGTCGCGCAATAAAAATTGTCGCTTTGCGCGTGCAATGAATGGAACCCGTAGGCGTGGAGACAGCCCACGCACACTGATACATAATTTCAAGAATAGCCAGTGAATTTTCGCACTTTTATTCCCAGCTAGTCGATGACATCTGGAAGAAAGAAACAAAAAGCTATTTATGAAATGATAACGGATAAATGTTTTTTTGCAGGAATCTTTTCTGTAAAGGAAAAAGTAAATAATATAAAATAAAATGAAAAAAATGTTAAATCAAATTTTGCCACTTATCTGGTCGATCAGTGTTTGGAACAAATTAAGATATGGCGAGCAATTAAAAAGCATCGGGGGTGACATCTACACTTGGCAGTGGACGTTAACCGCCCAAGAGTGGCAAATGGGAAGAGGGTGTTGGCGTATCTCAGTTCCGGTATCTACGGACAGAAGGTTCCCCTGACAACGGAGCAACAACAAACGGCTAATGGCTAATACCTGGCTCAAAGTTTAATTTCCTGACCGGCGAGCAGTACTTAAAGTGACCGTTCCTCCCTCCTTTTACTCCCTCTTGCTTCCGCTCCCCTGGTGCACGGTGCTGAAGTTGCTCTCCTCCTTCCCAGTCGTACACCCTTTTTTTAGCTCTCCCGTAAACCGCATCGTTATTATACCTTCTCCTTTTTTTTAATATCTGTAATTGCTGGTTATTTCTTACACATGTACCGGCCCATTCCCTGGGAAACAACACGCGAAACTGATGTCCACCCGGCAAATAATATATCAACTCCCAGAATGACCGTTGCTAGATGAATCATAACGTACAACTTTATATAAATGAAAAGACATTTTTCTCTCCTCGGTCCCCTGACAGTGAGACCGCCATTCGAACAACTCAATTTTTTTCGCTCAATAGCCTTACCCGCTTGGGAAAATAAGCAAATTCGTCCGCCTGGAAATTCACTGAGTAACGTCTCAAGACAAAAAGCAGATTTCGAGTGCACTTTATTGTATCCACGTAGACGTACCTAATTCTACGTTCCATTAAACTCAACCTGTTACATCTGCTCAGATATTACGAACGTCTTTGATGTCTCCTTTTGCTTTGGATACCGCAAAATTAAACCTACCTCGGTTGCAAAAAAATAGGGGAGATAAAAAAGTTGGAACAAATTCTTTTTTACCTCGCGGTCTAACAATATGTGATTACACTCAATTCCGTCCGATCGACTTCAAAGAAAAACTGATTAACTTGACGCAGCCTTTATAAACATATTGATTCGTATGCGGAACCCCCAAATAACTGTCATCCGGCGATAAAAAGTAGCGGATGGAGTTGTGCGATCGGTTGAAGTCTTTTCAGTGAATCTGCATTTTCCATGCATATACTGACAGAGTATCACGATTCATGTTGCCAAGCAGCAATTGGAAATGGATTGAAAATCGATCGATACAGTGTAAGCGTCATATGCACATAAAGGCGACGCAACGGATACCGCTGGCATCATCCCCCCAGAAAGGGAGTTGCGCTCAAACGCCTTGATACGTATGCGATACATGCTGCGAACGAAATTGGCTGGCAGGAGAGAACGAAGAAGCGCAAAGTCCTGCCCGATATAGATGTGAGGGGAAATCGACGAAGCCATGAATCATACATCTCCCGAGTCGAATGAGCCGATCGGCAAATAAACAATGTTGTTTGCCGATTCGGGTTCAACATACCTCTGATATGACAAACCAGCGGGGACTGACCATCCAAAATATATACTAACCTTAGATACACAGATAAAGTTTGTGAGCATCGTGAAATGATATCAGATAAATTTGTGCCCTTGAAACGTTATCAACCCAACCAAAAATTTTATCCGATGGTTACATGATAGGTTTCTCAGATGATCTCAAAGCTAAATCGAATCAGCATTTTTGTTTGCGGAACGTCACGAAGTTAGGCCCTCATCGCTCTTCCTAGGGGTAAATGTTTGATATCAAATTTTATTCAAATGAGAAGGGTGGTTCGACTTGTATTGCGCCCACGGATGAAATAAGCTTTCCGAGCTTATCTTAATTTTTTCGGCGGCTATAAAATTCACACGCCATTGGTGCTGGATCATTAATACGAATTTTCTTTTTGTTACAGATGAACCGTCCTATTCAAGTGAAACCGGCGGAGAGTGAAAACCGCGGAGGTGAGAACAACCGATAAACACAACAAAAAATGAAAAACGCGATGAAATAACAGTTTATTGTGTCCGGTGATGATTGATGCGAAGCCAAAGCCACCCGATGGAAAATTAGTGCGATCGCATCTGTTCACTTTTCACGGAAAAAAATTATACTTTATTTTCTGTATACATGTATAATAAATGATTGGTTGACTTTTTTTTGAACCTACGAAACTGGCTATTACTACAAAAAAAATTCCGACTGATTTGTTATTTGGATTGGCTTTGGGTTTGTTATCTCTCGAAGGAATAAGCACAAATGCGTATAATCAAGCAGAACAAGTTGCCGAGTAATTCGCTGATTCTCAATTCATGTTTCAATCATGAAAAGCTTGAGCGTTGAAAGCCACAGCGGTATAATCAAAAGCAACAGCGAAAATGCGTAGCGAAAGTTTTTGTAAAAATATGGGTCGTTTCGTTGCGAATCTTCTGTTTGTCTCCTCTCAATTCATTCAGGTTGGTTTCTTCGGGGAGTGTCATAGGGAGAGCCCAGCCGCCCTTTTTGGGACGCAGCCAAACTTGGCCGCCCACGCGCGCTTGATTAAATCGCTGGTTCTACGATTCGAACAATTATGTAATCAATTTCTTTTGGGCCAAATTCAGTAAACCAATAAGTGGGCAGATTCACTTTGTCGCTGCAGACAGCCGAGTGTTGCCAAGAAACTTTGAATTATTGCCTCTAATTTCGCAGGACTCTGGAATGATTTGTTCCTCGTCTTTGATCGTACGATCACGAACGGTTGCACAACCACGGACTTTAATTTCATGACGACTGTTTATACAAAAAAATTTGACGATGAAGAACGAGCAGCTGACACCCGCATGATTTTCTTGGCCTCGTATGATACTTCGGTTGATAGTGAACTAGAAAATAGCAGGGTGCCGAAAGCAAGAGATAGCAGCGCCTGATCTTGATGCTACTGGGGCGAATCGTAATTCATATGCTAATCTAGAGGAGATGCCATTGTGATCTCCAGCCGCCCGCTTCAGAGCAGACCACAAAGCCTCGCCTTGACTACGTGTACGGAGCGATCCGACACGAAGAGGGTGCGCGCTGTACGTACGTACGTGCTGTATCCAACACGATGCGAAAGTTCAATCAAGGGTTGCCGAATTTTGTTAACAATATCTCGTTCAACAGTACCAAAAACTTATGGGAACAGTTTCTTGCTTCGTAGATATAAAGTTGCTGGACACGTCTTGCGTCTTGGGAAATGAAACGTCGTGTTTCATCTTGAGCTGAAATAAAATTATGATATCATTCAACTAGTCTCAATTAAATCCAAAATCTTCTGATTGTTTGTATCTCAAATGAAAAAGGTTGCAATGAAAAACAAATGAACCGTTAACTAATCAATAATTATGATACCAATTTGGATTTCATAAAAGCAATAATATAGAACGAAGAAAGAAATTCAATTGATTGACTTTGTCTGTTATGTTGACAGTTCAGACTGTCATTTGAACAGTTCACTTTTCTCAGTGCGTAATAAATCGGAACAAAGCCAAAAAATGTATCCCAGTTGAGCTGGTTTGTTATTAGTTTCTTTTATTCCCATCTCGTGAGAAATGGTATCAAAAGAAGTGTAAAGGTGATTAAAAAAGGTCTTTGAAAAAACCTACGTTCAGCGAGGGGAGACAAAAAAGAGGAAGCAGAGAAGGAAAAAGATCCGGTGCATTATTGGTTTGAGATTTTGCAGAACTGATCTTAATTACAAAAAGAAACACGCTTCTCACTCGACGAGCATTTTCCGCAAAACGAAGTCTTTCTTGGTCCTTTCAGCGGCACAGCCAAATGTCTTTTTCACCCTCGCTACGTCGCAAGAGGTTTCATTGTTCCGAGCGATTCACCGGCTTTTTCCGCGTTAATGACTGTCCTTTACAGGCCATCTTGGTGCTCCAGCGCGCGGCTTAATTACATCATTTATAGATCTCCCGCTATGTTGGCAGTTTCACGCGTCTCAACTCTACAGAACAATGTTCTATTAGCTGTACAAAGAACAGATCAAATTTTAATCGCGACACATCATTCAGGCGACGTGCCGTTAACTTGAACATACGGGGCGTTAATTGCCACACGTTCCAGTCGGAAAGCTCTTCTGCTGAATAAAATATTTACCTTCCCATATAAGCCATTTTGGATAGTTTTAGAGGGAGGGGGAGGGAAGGGGTTAAAAAACGAAGTACACCATTTATCTCGAACAAGCTTGAGTGTGTCTTAATCAAGGCTTTGCATTCTCTTGCAAAGCACCGTAGCTGAGGTAATGGTTTAGATTTGAGAAACGTGTGGCCTCCGAAGTTGCTTCAACTTGGGGTCAAGTTGTTTCAACTGGATAAGATGAGTGGAAGCTGTAGGTACTTACAGCTAGTTGAGCAAGTTTCGATCCCTCTGCGTGCCATCTTGTACTACTACCATCGTTCTAGCAGTATCTTCAAGCTAAATGCCTCCCTGGATGATACGACAGCAATCTAATTCTCTGCTGCCAACTCACAAATACCATCGACATCGTCCTCTACAAATTGGCAAAGATGAATATTGTATTATAATATAACGTCAAAGTTAGTCCTCGACGTTGCTAACTGGGTAATCGTCATCTTCGTCATTTTCACTTTTGCCCCGAGTCAGTGCTGACAATCCAATTACTTTGTCACGTGTACACACGTATAATCCCCATCCACTTACACACGCCGCGACTAACGACTTGAACAGAAAAAAAAAGATGCCTTGTCCATTCTTTGATAATAAATGAGTCGTTGCGAGTGTTTTAATAACAAAATCAAAATCGCGATGAACAATCAACGAATGAAAACTGCCTCGTAGACATCTTCTTGCGATGCAATTTAGGAAGAGAATCAGTTGGTCGACTGATGGTTGATGATCGTCTGGAGAGTAAATATTGTTATAGCGTTGCATCAAGTCTGAGGTATGATAAGATTTAGCGCGTGTGCCGTCGGGTTTTGTTTCATTAGCCAGCATCTTTATCGGAGAAAAAGTTTCACATAGTTTCCCGAGGGTGAATTTTTTTGAGATGAGGCCTAAAGGACGAGTTAACACTTTGCCACGACAAAGGTTCAATTCCTTGGCTCCGGTCTCTGAGGGACAATGGCGCGACAAGTACAGAGAGAGAAAAATAGTGAGGGAGAGAGACAAATGGATAGCGGCGCGATGAAAAGCGCCCGGGGCCGAAAGAGTGTCTGTCTGTGTCAGCAGTGGAGTAACGACAACTTGCTGTAAGTCAGGCGAGAATCTAATTTCCCGAGACAAATCCTTAAATGTGCCCGAAAGCTAGGGCTAAAGGTGTGGGCGCGCAAGGCCACGAAATGAGCTACGTTATTATGCAAGTCAAAGAGGCAAACTTTCAAACGGTCTTGTTAGCTGAAAAAAAAAAAAGATTGCGAAAATGAATGCACCATCGCTAGGCGTAAGGGAAAGAAATATCCTGCACTGACAAGCAACTTCGCGCGCGTATAATATATAACACACCCAAATAAGTACCGAGATATCAGCGCGTTAGATTTAGACTTTATGAACACGCTGCGTGGAAATACCCAAACGTTAACAGGTTCGCCGATGCGAAATAACAAACGGGGTTGGATGATAACTCGATCATCAAAATGACCTTCATATTTTGGGCCCATTGCCATCTCTGTTTCTGTTCTGTATTCCAGAGTGCATGATGGACGACGGGAGCACCTGTGCCATCTTCTGGAAGTAGGAGGCACCGGTGGCAGCCGCTGAAGGTAACTTCGACTTCCAGGAGATAGCTAGCTTCCTTCCAGACCTTTTTTCTTCTCCACAACGTAATTCGGACCACAACTCGAAACAGATTCAACACAATCAAACTTGACAGACAAACATACACAGATTTTTTTTCCCTACAAACTCTCAGAGCCAGGTGGTGACACAGACACTAGTATATACCTGAAACGGACACTGACACACCACACCGGTCTCCGGAGAAAATAGAGAGAACTTCTTACCTCATCACGCCATCGCCGCTGATTCAGCCAGCACAGTTTGCCACAAAGTTCATTTTGCCGCTCGCTAGTGTTCGAATACCAGATTCCATTCCACTCCCCTGATCCCAACACTCAGCAGTATCCTCCCTCCCTAAATTTCTTGAAAATTCTTTTACAAAATCACAGCTCACTATTTTACATGCAAATGTTTCAGCATCTCTCGTTTTTGTTTTTTTTTTCTGTTCCTGCATTTTACTTTTAGTATCGTTATTTATTTTTTGTAGACTAAATCCAACGATAAAACAATCGGATTGCATTTAATTAATTGATTCCTTTAGTTACAATGATATCGGTTCTCAATCGAAACACGTCCCGATCACTCGACTTTTGTAGCAGCTCACCTCACCACTTTTTTTGTATTTTATTTCGACTCTTATTCTGCGCTAATGTAAAGCCTTTTTGATGAAACAAAATTACCGATGTCCCTTTGAAGAGCAACGCTATCGAATTTTCGAGAAATTTCGTTCGGATCAGTCCGCCTGCCATTCACATATCCTAACCGAGCCGCAAAATCCTTCCCTACGAAACGCCATCTCCAACGAGGTCGATTTCACCCATCCACTCAAATACCGCTCTTTACAGCTGTATAGTAGCTCGCTCGTTGGATGTACTGTCTCGTTCGTTATCGATGTGTTTTTATCACCTTTGTACATATATCTTTTTTCTAATTATGATGTGAGTTACAATTTCTTACTGTACCTAGAACTGTGAAACTTTTTTAAGTCAAAAAACTTGACCACAATTTTGTTTTTTTTGTTCTATTTGCCCACCGAACATCCACCTGCTACGCTCTCCTGCGTACTAGTTCCTGTCACCACTGTTCGTTACTGTCGCACACTAACACAATATAGCATTTGACCGGAAACGAGAACGCGACAGTAAGAGAGAGATGGTTCAGATCGAACAAGTCCGAGCAATAGAGAAACGAGATTTCGCGAACAGAGAGTGAGATAGAGAGGGAGAGAGAGAGGTAGAGAAAAAAAGTATAGATTCATGAAAAATAGAATAAAAAGTGTTACGATAAAAGCGCCCAGTGCAGATATTTCTAAAAAGCTTTCTTGCAAGTCGTCTACCAAATTCTTTTTAGTGCTCTTGGCGAAGTAACGCCTAGTGTAACGCACAAAAAAGTGATCGAGAAAAACACCCAATCAGGCCCGTACGTGCTCGCCGTGATGGCGGATAAAACGGATCGGTCCGGGGAGAAGCCGTCGGAAGCGATCATCGAGCATGAGTTTCCGCAAGGAACCAAATGTTCGACCGACGTGACGCGCTGTCCTCGTCGCGCAATCCACGAATACCCGCCAGCACGGCTTAGAAATAGCTGCAGTGCAGTGAACTGAGGCCGCATTTTCAACTTATCAATCACTCGCTAAAGTTCACACACATCTCTCGCGCAGCACCAAGTGTTGACTGTCTACGTTCGACCGCCACCAAGAAGGTCAATTCTTCTTAGCGAATTCGATCATTGATGTTTTCCTTTTTGCTCAGTTCTTATACTTTCGTTCACATCCTTTTTTATACTCATGCCAGGGAATGAATCTAACATTTTTATTATCTATAAATTTAAAATTTAAAATCAATCGAATTTCTCAGAAGGTAATTTGCATCTTTGAAAATACTGTTTTTTATTTATTAATTTTTATTTATTTATGCATATTCTTCTCACGTCATTGAATGTTAAACAATCACTGTTAACAAAAAAAAAAAAAAACAGCGTGATTCCGTGGAAGAGAATTAAAAACAACGACTTCGTGGAACCCCTTCAAAAATTCACTTTATGATGTTATTTTTGATAGTCGGTTGTTTTTAGTTGCCGAATCATTCTGTCTTTTTCATTAAATATTATCTGGCGTGTAACCTTACTTTATACGAGAAGCAATCTCCGCACCACACCAAGCTCTCGCCGACATCTTGTTGAGAGATTTCATTAAAACGTGTACACACGTAAAATACGATCCTTGTTATGAAACAATTTTTAAACTTGAGACGAGATCTTGGTTAACAGTAGTAGTCAATCCGCTTCTAGTCCCATCCGGTTATCGCGTATCCCGTATCCATTCGTTTCTTCGGCTTGTGGTGTAGGTCGTAGGTTGACATTGATTGATTTAATTGTTGTCACTGTTCATGCATTTACATTTATCATTTTTTTATTATTAATATTATCGCACTGTCACCCACATACCAACCATTATTTCAATCGCACTAGTCAACCCTTGATTTCATCTCAATCATTCATTAAAATCATCTCGTTCATCTTTTTCATTAATTTTCATCCATCGATTTTTCTTTTATATATATATACGACTCAAAATAAGAACCACGATGAGAGACGAATATATATATATGTATATTCGTCTCTCATCGTGGTTCTTATTTTGAGTCGTATCAGGTCCAAATAAATTCAATCAACCAGTCAAATCTACGACTAATCAGACGGTTAGAGGTTACTGTCAATGAAAAACAGTTGACTAGTGTTAATTTTACGATTTAAATATTTATTTTGATTGATTATTACTGTTCTAATCATTATTGTCATTATTATTATCGTTGCCACAAATGCAGCCCTATGGTGTTAGATGTTAATTGACGTAATAACAAATGTATCGTACGTGTCGCATCGGATATATGCTATCCAAGCAGATGTGTTACGTGGCCCCTTTCCTGCCCCCGCCCTTTAGGAACGTGGATGCTGTGGTGTGACCGTGTAACTTTGTTGTTCTCGGTGTTAGCCGCCAGACTTCTCTTTTTAACTGGCTTCGTGCGACAGTTCACGAACTTAACTAACCCTGAGCTTTTCTCTGTTCTTCCAAACATGGCGACCATCTGCAGACAGAAAGCTGTTCGTGGGTATGCTCAGCAAGCAACAGACAGATGATGATGTCAGACAATTGTTCACTGCCTATGGCACAATAGAAGAGTGCACCATTCTTCGAGGACCTGACGGAACAAGCAAAGGTGAGTTCACAATCTCTTACAACTTATTTATACTTTGCATAATTTTCATAAATCATTCCAATTTTTTCCCTCTCAACTTTCTGTTTTGAGTACCTTTGAAATTTTTTTTTTTTTTTTTTTTTTTTGAGAAAAATCGTTTGACCCAATGGAGGATGAAACAATTTTTCATTTTAAGCTAATGAATATTTTTTGCCAATTTATTGATTTATTTTATACTCAAGTTAGTTCAGAAAATAGTCCATTATAGTGATTGAAAATAAAATTAACTACTTATTCAATTTTTTGTTGTTTCTGAACAATCAAACTATATTGTTTATAAACTTGGCGAATCATGCACTGACAAAGGTATTCTATTTCACTTTTAATGAATCTGCCAACTACAGTGCTCCCCCGCACTTCCATATTTTGAAGCTTTTGAAATATAAGTTGAAACCAAAACGAAAGTTTACACCAATACTGAAAGTTGTAGACGTGCAAGAAATTGTTATAATTAATATGTCGTTCGTTAATAATTCTCTTGTTCACGATCAAAAATTTCCATGACATTTGATATAATATGAAAACGAAGTTTTTTTTATAATACTTGGAAGCCTTCAATGATAATAAAAAGGTCGAACAGTTTCTCTAAAAAACAAAGTTAATGAAATAAAAACACATTTTGAAAAAATAAATATCATAACGAAAGAATTCAATATGTTAAGTCTTTTTAGTCTACACAACACAAATAATCATTAAAACAAACAAACAGATGAAATTCTGCCTGAAATAATATTTGTTTTTATTTGAGATATATTTGTTTTCACATATAAATTTCCATGGCAATTCCTTTTAATTAACAAAGTAAATTTTGACAAGTACAAATTACTAACGAAAAAAATGTTGAATCAATAAAAGACACATCTATCTTTCTAAAACAATTTTTCGCAAACAAAAATTGATGATCGTGCAGACAATAGGTAATTCTTGTGAACGTCGCAAATAATTCCAGCTAAAAAGAGGAACGCGCAACGCCTGGTATTTTACTTAAGGAAGTCTCTATTGTTGTTAAGAAAGAAATTTGCTCGGCGCTGCGACGTTAATATGACTTTATGTTAGCCGAGGGTGTGACTACGAATAATTTTTCTTATGTTATTTGCTTCCGCGGGGCGTAATGCAATTATTTTATCACGCACCTCGCGTTTCTCAACTCATTCTTAAGCAGCGTGTAGTTTTGTGCGCGCAGAATCACCAACAAGGTCAGAGAGAAAAAAGGTCACCCTGAATAAATCCTGGAATTATTATTTAAATGGCGGTTTGACTCGATTTCAAACTCTTTGTGATGACCAACGTTGTCGAAATGGTTCTCAAGAAGGTCACGCCAACGAACAGCGCTGAATTCGCAATATTTTTATATTCGCAAAAGAATGCAGATGCGAGTCAAGATTCGCCGAACAACTCCATGGCGAGGGAAAGTTATTTCATTCTTTTTTTTTTTTTTTTTTTTTTTTTTTTTTTTTTTTTTTTTTTTTTTTTTTTTTTTTTTTTTTTTTTTTTTTTTTTTTTTTTTTTTTTTTTATAAAAACGTTCATTTTATTGCACCGTAGTTGCATAAACGTCGCGAATTGAACGTTTAAATGCATCGCGGGTTTTTTTTTCTCGCCATTTCTTGCGCGATTTCCACTGAATTCTCTTGCTAATGAAATTTAAATAATTAATTGACTGCAATCAATTGTCATTGAAGGGAAAACACTTTTTCTCTGATTGAGAAATTCAGGGCTCTTGAACTTTTTTCGATTGGTACATACAAAAAGTAAATTAAGAGTGGAATCAAAAATAAATGGCACAAAAAGAGCAAAGATTTTTTCCTCTTTCTTCGGGGGAATAAACTCGATTGAATGAATATATATTTTACGATCGAATCCTTTCATATATTTATCAGTTTTTTGAAAGGCAGAACGAAAACAGCCCGATCGAAGAGTGTATACCTTAGAACGCTTCGCAATAATTTGCCTGGTGTTTGCTGAGACGACATTAAAGTGGGTACACGTGCACCGATCAAACGAACAATTTAAAGTATGGTAGAGGCGTCTTCGGCCGGGTGAACGAAATAGGAGAAATTAGACGCTTAAAAGAGGAACGGAAACGTTGCAATCGGAATAGAGAAACGGTTGGCGCGACGAGTAATTAAATTCCACTTAGAAGTGAAACTTACTTTCAGCAGTTAATAAGATTTTGATTCGGCGTCCTAGGGCGATGACGTAATACAAAATTTCGTTGTTGGCAGTTCGCGCAAATGTTATCGGAAGGAAAAAGGGAAAGCGCGGCCTGGTTCGATCCCTTGCAAATAAAACCTTCTCTCAGTTTGCTTCGACGTTTTAATTAAAAATAGCGTAAGCACAAAATTACGTGCGGCTTTCAAAAATAAAAAAAAGGAAACTCGTCTCTTTTTTCTTATGAATTCTCTAATGCCCAGAAAAATGAACTTTGATCTCAATTTGAAACAAAAGTAATCGATTTTTTCCCCGTGCGATAACCCAATTTGCTCTGCCAATCATCGTTGAACAAAGAGAGTGAAAGAGAAAGAGAGAAAGAGAGATGAAATAAAAAAACGTTAAAACATTTTTGTTTTTTTGTTGACGAACAATGGCTTATTTATTTTGCTGAAAATTTGCGTACGATTTATCGCTTCTTCGCAAAATGTTCATAGTTCGAAATTCATAACTAACTAATCTAGTTCGTAATGGAGAGATCAGGGTATAAGCTGCATTGCGCCCCCGAACGACTCGTCCCGCAACACGTGCACTCACCCCCTGGTGTACGTTCAGTTTCGGCGCTCCTTTCAGGGCTGAATTATCTTTCGCCAAGGGCAGTACAGGATTAAATGACTATGTTGTGCTTTGCGCTTGTGCCATGTGCAATCAATAATATGTTTCAAGCTTGGTAGATTACAACAAGCGAAATGCAATCTCGCAACATGAAAAAGAGATCCAAAATATGCTTATTATGCCGGGTTGAACGATCAATGAACTGCGTTCTTGTAATAAGCTGCTTGTAAATTATGCGCAAAAAGAGAACAGTTGAGAGGGAGTTCTGAGAAAATGGATGAAACAAGCCGAGTGGAAATAAATGCCTTGCATAGTTGTGTAATGGTGATGCATTGCTTTTATCAAGCTCGGATTAGGTCAAGCTCTATTCTATATCGGTAGCCCTCTGTTAATTTATCATCTTCACAAATTTATAAACCCGTGCGTTGAAATCCTGAATGGAAATTTAATTAAACAAAATGAGCGCGCGGCGAAATAATTGCGCGCAATAACGTGGCGCGGCGGACCGTTCTGAAATTGACTGTGGCATCTCTTTCAATCTCTTTGCTCTACGTATCGAACTAAAAGCCGAGGCAAAGTATAATGAAAGGGAACAAGCTCGAGCGAAATGAAAATGCCAACAACTGCATTTCGATTGCTCGGAAATGTCTTCCGGCAGAAAAGAGTGGGCGAAAAAAAAGTGGCGTCTGATTGACGGCCAAATTATTCGTCATCATTAATTGGATCAATCGGGCGTTCTCATTGGCAGTAGCGAAAACAAAAGCATCGCGCCCAAACTCTCTCGACAGACGAAAATCGTGAATCAAAACCGAGGGCACGTCGAAGTCGCGACTTTTTTGTATCTTCGATAACAAAGACGTTTCACATTTTTTCCGTCGCGTAATAACGACAAACTTGATCCAATTATTTCGCTCGCTCGTCAACTTTCGAAACATTTCGACGGCACTTGAGCGTTTCTTTTCGTAGCAGAGGCCACCCCCTGTCTCGTCCCCTTACATCATTCCGATTGCGCGTCGGGCAATAATTCAACGACTAAAAAGATTATAAAGTGTTTATGAATAATGCAGGACCGTACTTTCGCCCAAACAACTGCGATGCAAAAGTGTTGGCGCGCGTGTGTTTGTTTATCTTCGCTTTGGTTCTTTTCGTTTCCGCTTTCCATTTTATCCAACCTACATTTTGCCACTTTTTGTGACACGTTTCAGACATAATAGGGTAAAGCCGACCTCTATCGCGAACAGCTGAAACAATTCATTCCTCTGGATTCGCTCACACTGCGCTCGAGTACTGTTATGCAACCCTTTCAATCTTCGCCTGCTACGGGCAACGGCAAAACGTGATGTTACAATGACTGGCTAATTCTTCCAGAGTGCAATTAATCACGGCCCGGGCCTATACTTTACATATAACGTTTCACATGGGCGTTCGTAATGTTGAGATTGCGAGGACGTTTTGTCTGAAATATCAGGAGCGAAATAGTTTTTTTTAGATCGCGTAAAGTTCATCTGAATAATGATTTTTCGTTGTAACAGGAAATCACTACTCTCTGAATTTGAATAAGTTATAATTTTACTTTTTGTATACAGTGGAAGACTGAACTTATTTTTAAATGAATTTTCACTTATTTTCGGTGATTTTTCATTCACAATAAGTGAAAATTCACTGACAAGTATAAATCCAAAGTCTTTCATGTTTTGCAAAAAGTGACATTTCTCACTTAATCAAAGTCAGAGAGTATTCAAATGTATGTATATTATGTATATATATATATATAAAAGAAAGACTTATATATCTATCATACATATAGGACGAAACATATCGATCCTCCCTAAGTATGACTAATTTTTTTCAATGTTTATAAATTGCCTTATCTAAAACAGATTTTCGTTTTTCCGAAGAATAACTTATTCAACATTTTACATTTTAAAATATAAATACTTTACTTTTCCAAATATTACGACAGTTGAGTATTATGACGAATTATTTAAGCAAGATAATATTCTACTGCAAACGTGTCAAATATAAAAATAAAAAACGCTTGATTTATTATAAAACGTTGAACTTGCCTTGTTTATTTTTAATAAACTAAAGCAAAAAACAAATGAGTCAGTTTAAAGAAACTCATTACGCATAAAGCAATATACAAAAATTGGAATAAATCGTTCTTGTCAAGATGTATCGATTTATGTGACATATATAAACAGATATGCTAAATATATGTAACACATATGTTCACAAACAAATCACAAATATAAGCCCTGCATATATTATTTACACTGCAAAAAGTGTCTTCTGAAAAGAGACTTTTGATGCAAATGAAACAAAACATGTATTACTAAGAAATACCAAAAATGTTCTTATTTTCGAGAAAAAAGAGACACTATACTTTTAAGAGTTTCTTTTGCAACAATTCATTGTTTTTTTTTTTTTTTTTTTTCGATTCCAATATTCTTTTTGTGAGTGATCCAACATTTATGTCTCTAAATCCTACATGACCTAGACATGTGAAACCTAGACATGCCTAGAAACGACATTTTGAAAAATTTAAATATCTGTAATATATTGCCTTTCGTGTTTATTGTGCCTTTGTTTATAAATTTTTAGAAAATCAGAATAGTTTCTTGAAATTTTGAATTACACCTGGAATATCAGCTAAAAACAATATTAGAGCTTCATAATTCAGCTGCAGCAAGCCGTTAAACCGCAATAATGTGCTGAACGTTTTATCCGCATTTTTTTCTTTTAATCAATACGTGCAGCTTCTCGCCTGGAGTCTGATTCATCGGGCTCGCACGTGATTGAATTATATAGAAAATTGATGCCGGCCGGTAACAACAACGGCGATGCCCCTCACGCATAAAATAAAGCTCGCAATCAAACCCGAATTAACATCGAACAGAAGTTCGCCATTCATGAAACTTAATCGTTTCGAGTGGTCAAAACGAGTGGAGAAAAAAGAGAGAGAAAGAGCGCTTTGCAAAAAAGATAAACGGGCACTGATTTGTGGCGTGAGTTTTTTTTTTTCGAGATGATGGTTAAATTGACGACTACTTTCGTCCAACGCTGATGCAGCGCGAAGCAGCGCGCAAAAACGCTATTGGCTGTTAACTCGATCGGACCGAAAGTGGCGGTATGCATCGGCCACCCTCGAGGCCGCAAATGTACGCCACGCGCAATCGAGGGTGCTCTTAGCAGCAGCTCTCAATATGTCCGACGTAATCCTTTCCCGGAGGAATTGATACCCGGTTGGGAAAGCTCGCGCATCCACAATATGAACAAACATTTTCGGAGCCCAGCTGCGCGCGGGATTTAGAAGCTAAACGATTAATAAATACTTGGGTGTCTGTGCGACGCGAACCGACAACCACGACGAAACCATGATTTATGCGCGGACATATATTTTGGCATTTAGATTTTGACTGCGCCGGCTGATTTATCGCCGACCATTATTCACCACCAGCGAGAAGTCAAGCCCAGCGCGGCATACTTATTACACTCCGCGAGAGACGTGTCTTTGCGCTGTCGAACTGCGCGCGACCACATTAATAAGTATTTTTCACATGCCTCCTTGCGTTTCGGGGGACGCGGCTAGCGCGAAATTGCATTTTTTATGGTCTCCGCTGTTAACGCCGAGGGTCGCGCTGTTTATATCGCCGGGAAACAAATTAAATCCCGGACATGTTTAGCATGCGCAAAAAATTTCATCAAGAATTCTCGTATAATAATGTCAGCGAAAAATTAATTCGCTAATACAATCATTTTGCTTCCCAGATGCTGTTAATTGAATCTGATTATAACTTCCCACACGGACGAAAATATAGTTATTATAAATATATGTTATTTATAAATTATTTATAAAGCGGCAATAACTTATATAAATTTAATATTATTATTATAAAATAAGTATAAATTTTATCGAAAAAACATACATTATTTATATATTAAATATAAATTCGACATATATTTGTACGTATATTTTTGTCCCTGTGGGTTGTTAATACAGGACATACGTTTTTTTCTATATATAGGCTGAATCTGATGAGCTTTTATGTCCCTTAAAAAAATATGCCTTCTATCACTTAAACAATTAAATCATTACGATGCCTATATCAAGTTTTACCACGAACCCTAATTATCTTGTAACATCGGAAAAAACTAATTCTTTTTAATTGGATGATTGTCTGTCGTGACAGAAATGAATAAATAAACTCATTGCTTAGGCTCCAGAGGCGTCCCTTTTGTCAAATGTGAGTACGACACGACTCCATCGATTTATTTTTGCTAAAAATGTTAAAACGAAAAACATAACCTGACTGATTGAGCCAGCAAAGCCGAGACACAAATTGAAGGATGAAAAAAAAAAGCAGCGTATCGCGTACAACAGCAAAACGTGAAATCAGATAACAAGCAGCCGCCCCCGCGGCGAGTCGAGAGCACAAGCGCTGTAAATCTGTCGGCGGCTGTGTTGGAAATAAAAACAAGTATCCGGACATCCCACAATGATTGGTTTAACTCTAGCGATAAAAATGATCCGTAGGAAAAATACGGTTTGATAAGTAACGCGAGCGTCGCCGACTGGACTCTAGAGAGCGAGCGCGTCCGTCCAAGAAGAAGCTCGTCTTATGCTTTTGTTCGAGCGAGTCCTCTCAAGGAGCATAAGCAGCTATTGTACTCGTGAGATTTACCGTTCTTATATTAATGCGATTACCGACCGAAGTAGAAATCGCCTGCTCTCAAGAAAAGATCCCGCAGCAGCGTTGAGAGGATCGTCAGTTGATTCCGTCCAATGGGAGTGCTTCATCGTCAATGGGTCCGTCAGGTTCGGCGAGGATATACGCTCGCCCTGCCAGCACCCATAATACACCATATTGGTCATAAACCTTTACATTCGGGCACTACCGCCTCTCTCAATGCCGGCGTACTGTTATCAAATAACCGACGCTACGGCTTTATGTCGCATCAAAAATCCACAACCTCTGAAAAAGCGCCTCTCATGCTTTCTGTTATCTGATCATACAAGTCTAATATCAACTTCAAAGCGAACCTGCCTCTAGCGACCGAAAAAAAAAAACAGATACAATTTTATGTCACCAAAATTTTGCGAACCATCAGTGTCTCTCCACGGATGATATTTTCAAATTAATCGAGCAACAGAGAGATGATTGTAATTAACAATTTTTTGGATTCCATTTCGCGTTGTATAATTGATTGAGGACGAAAGTATCGATACGTTGAACAGCGTTTTCGAGTTTGTAAAAATCAAAAAAACGGAGTCATTAACCGTACGCAATATTAGCCTGCTCGGTACACAGTGCGTAATATTTCATGTGAAATGCATTGCGCGATTAATAATTCGAATATTCGAGCGAGGCTTGTGCATTACAAATGTAAATACACGTGGCTCGCGGGCGGTCACACTTTTATAACCTTTGGTACCGCGGGCGCTCTCTGTGCGTTTTCGAATATTACCGATCCCGCACCGGGCATCGAAACTCAAGCGCAACCCAGCATGCGATATTTATAAATGCGTAGATTATTCGGCGAGAGCAAAATAATGGCTTCATTTGGTTCGTGCAAAATTGATCGCCCTGTTTCAGACGCCACGCAACCAAACACAGACGCGGTATCTTCACTCCGTTTTATAGGCCGATCGTTATGGAAACGTGCGTCGGAATACGATTTCGCGAATTTAATAATGCATCGTTTTCATATGTCCTTCGTTCGCTTCATCACTATTCACGAACGTCAACCAACGACATGAAATGCTCGTGTCGTAATCGCAATATAACATTTTACGCAACGGATAGTTCGCTCTCGAATCAGTTCGCTCGCGAAACTCACCCTTCTCTCTCTACTCGCATGGCAACACGTTTCCGAGCTGCTTTTATAGCGAATTAGATATAAACTTCCTCATTAAAAATCATTCAAAACGTGTATACCATAAAAGTGAAATCAATTTGACATTTTGGAAATTGAATTATACTTGAAAGTATGTCCCGCATAATCACAATAACTTCTTTTACTATTTTACTTGAACAATTTTTTTATTGTACCTCCAACAAACATTCGAACTTTTTTAATATTTAAACCCGTTATACGGACGGCTACAAAATGCAGAAAAAAACGCTGAAAACTCATGACTTTATCTCACGTTTACGTCATTTATTAAAAAAAATCGTTGAGATACAGGATCTAAATCGTTTGTACAAAAGAGACACAAATATGATGTTTAGTCAGTATGTTAAAAAATGCAGCAACTCCAGGATTGCAATGTTTTAAGAGAAAATTTGATATTTTTCAATCAATTTTAACTTAGATTTTTTATTTAGATACTTTTCAATTGATTAATTGATTAAAATTGATACGTTCTTTTGCTGCATTGATAAAGCTATCTTGAATCCTGCAATTTGTTTTGGTTGGTTAGTAACTGCTATGAAAAATAAGAGAGGAAAGACCCTGTTCCTTGCATGCCAGGAAAATTGCCTTGTCTTTTTGAGCTAAAAAATTGTTTAGTAAATGAAACAAAAAGTCCGTGCTTAAAGGCTTTACATTTCTTGGTGATTTTCATTTTATCATCTTGTATCAAATGAAAAATATATGAATTTTTGCAACAACTTCATGATTGATTTCTGACATTTTTTAACCATTGCAATAACTCTTCCCATGTAGAAAAAAAGCAATAGTTCCAATTTAAAAGGTATAGGATAAAAAATGAACATATTTTTTTGTATCACGAACTATATACATATAGATGAAAACACCATACGAGTTTAGACGATTTTTCTAGGTTGTGTGTCCGTAAGTCTGACGTAAAACGTTTATTTTTTTTTTCGAACGATATTTTTGTAGGCATTCAGAGTTGAGGTCATTAGTGTGTTGTGCGATTCAAAAATGAAGGGTAGTCGTTGAGTGTTGGGATCGCGTGGAAATGCCAACGCGTAGCCTGAAACATGCCGTTGATACGACGATACGAATGTTTTTGCCGGCCAAAGCTGAACGGCATGGATGATCAAACATAGAGAATTACTAGATACAAATCGCAGGACGCGGATGATTGGATTACCGCGTGAAAGGGGTGAAGTGGAAAGGGATTCGCTCGTCAAAGTCGAGTCGGATTTGTGCTGGTACACGTTCGGTTTCGTAAATGCACGTCAATTTTGCCCCCTCTTCGGTTTCCACGTTCCAGTGTGCATTTATGCCGCGCCCTTTTCATTCTGCTGAAGTACATTTGTACTGAATACTCTCGCTCACTGATCGCACCACTAACATTCACAAATATATTCTAGACCTAATCGTTCGACTCTTCCATTCATTCTGCTCTATTTCAGGTTTCATTAAAATTGGCCAAAGTTTTCAAAAGCCTATGGTCAAATTAACATTTACCTGTCCCTTTTCAATACCACCTCAATTAGTTTGCAAATTCAAAAGCAAATGCGCAGTTCTCTTATACCAAAAAAGAAAAAAAAAAATTCATGTTACATGCCATGCGTCATGCATGAAATCTTGATTATGAAATTGAGTGCGAGGTATGAATTTCATATTGATGGCGAACAATGTAGGAAAATAGTCGTGCACTTTAGCATGAAAAAGATCTCATGTTTCTGCGACATACGCACCGACGAATGAGAGTGCGTTACGCGGCTCCGGGTATGTTACTCAATTCGGAATGCCCGAGGGTATAGCACTCATTATAAAATTCCGGACGAACTTTACATAGAATCGTGAATCATACACAGATGAAAATCTACCTTTACGATTACGGTCACTGCAACGGTCATTGCGTCACTGAGCATTCGGAAAAAAGATTGATCATGTTAGCGGAATTTTTGTCGACAGTTTTTCCCTTACTTTGAGTCATATGAAATTTATCATTTTTGTTCTGTACGTATGACAATTATTCCTGTACCTTCCTTGTATTTCATAATCACGTTAAAAATATTTGCTGCTAAATTTTTTAATAAAATACTATGAATTCCTTGATCTAAAATTGACAACTGAAATTTATCTTATTTGCCAATATTGGGGAAAGGAATTTTTTAATTTTCTCAGAAATTAACAAATTCGTGAATAGCAATATCTTAATTAAATTATCGTTGGAAATTTCATATCACGTTCATAATTTATCGAGCATCCATTTAATTGAACCGAAAATGGTAAATTTTTTTATTATATGTTTACACGTTATTGACAACCGATTTTCATTTCGGAGTAACTAATTAAAATAATTTGTAGTAAAGTCCAATTAAATATCTTGAATAGATTTTTAATTGAATAACTATATACCGTGTACTCTGATTTGTTACAGATAATAATAATGTTTTGCGCATAACGATGACTATATGAAGTGAAAACCAATTACAATCAATCCATCCTTCTCTGCAGCTGTATATTACCGAGAGTCAATAATGCACAATTTATGAAATAATTAGATATTTTTCCAATTAATTTTATAGATACATCAGAAACGAAGACTTCATCAGGAAATATTTTAGGCAGAAATATATATAATGAACAAGCAATAATTATTTTCAACCTGAATTTCTGCGCGCTAACCACTCGTTGTAAATCTATAAACGGATTTCATCAGTCCGGCAAATCACTTTTCCATTTCAAACATCGAATCATAATTACGTTTAAATCTCGCTTCCCAGGAACGTACTTTTATTATACTTAAAATCGAGTTACACGCATGATTTTGGAGTTGGGGCATTACCAAACGTGTAATTCGAGTCGCGGCACGTACATTCGGAATGATGCGTACTTTTGACTTTCCACACCGATGACAAGTTTTAACGAGATCGTTAACTGTGACGAGACCGAGCGTTTTTAAAGCGAATTTGTCGGTCAAAATGTACACTCTCGCGCGGATGCTGATCCGCAAGGCAGCGACGATTTCAATGACATGGCGCGCAATTATTCACAATGCAAACGCGAAAATAAAAGAAAAAACGTAAAAAGGGACACCGTGTACACACTGTCTATCAAAACCCGGGCATGAGTTGTGACTAAATATTTGACATGAACTGTTCCCGAGCGTTTATTATTCGACTATGCATTAACGTCACACAGCGCTGTAATTAATTTTTTCTTTACCCCATTCGCCGAGAGCATAATCAAAATCCATCGGAACAAAATTTTAAAATCAAACAAAAAATGACTTGATAACTAACACGAAAGAAAAATAAATATAATTATAAAAAAGACTAAGACAAACAAAAATTTAATTTCTTTTGTTTTAGGCTTCTTTTTATCTCTGTAGAAACTTTGGATCATTACGCCCTCGAAGAAATGTAAGGTCGTGTTTATCTTTACAGTTTTATCAGGTTTTTTGTGCGCCAGTATATCCTATGTACAAAAAACGGTAACCGTGTGTGGCGCACATATTTTCTTTGCGTGTACGCTTCCTAACAAGTTTTCCCGCTCGAAGAATCATGATAATCGATGTCAAGAAAAGTCACCCGGAATCCTGTTGTATTTTTGTCGAAACCATGAGAATAAATAGAGTCGCAAAAAATTAAGCTCCTTTGCGATGTTTAACTATGGACTTTGGATTATTTCACGGATTTGTTTCTTTTTCCCTTGCGAAAAAAGAAAATACTATACTAATGATATATCTTCGAATTTGATTCATATCACATATTTTTTATAAAGAAAAGAAACGCATCAGATGAAAATGTCGCTTGGACGGAAACTTACTACGTCTTTTTTTTTTCTTCACGTAGTTAGGCTTTTTATCTTTCGAGCAACTTCGAATTGCAAATAAACTTGTTCGGCTTCATGGCGACACTGCACAGTCAATCGCACAACGAACGTCGTGTGAAATCCCGTGATTTAATTCAATCTCGTTAAACTTAACGGCGCAAGAACATCGCGTCACGTTATTAGGCGTCACCGAACGGCTCGATTGTTCCGCGCCTAACACTGAAAACGTTATGTAATATCAACCGCGGCGCGGCGAACAAAAAGATAATAAAGAACGCAAAATGCGAACAAGATTTTAGGCTAAGGTTTTCTTTTTCCAGCGCCATCACATTTTGTATACATATATGCTTATGTGACATAGAAATTCACCCCATTTCAAGCTTACCCCAATGCACGAGAACGATAGTGTGACAGGCGCGACCACGCTCTGAGCCCATTCACAGCATTGATTTTTTCTTTTTTTTTCGGGGGGTTCCCTAGCTAGCACCCTAACCACTCATGTACTTTGCGTCCCGATGCTGTGTCATTGCCCTCAGAAAATAACAGACACAATTTTTGAAGTGACGCAAATCGTTTAAGGATTAGGAAAGTTTAATTTTTCTAAGAGGAAGAAATATCACGTCAGGGAGATTTCTCGTGCAAATATATTGCGACTGAATTTTCTTATATGTTCACTGCGAAAGTTATTTTCACACTTAATAACATTTCGGAATATTCGTACAAAATTTAATGTAATGAAGTTCAAAGTTGACGGATAAATAAAGTTGTCAATGAATCACGCCATGAAAGGGATTATAATTGAACGTGAGGTATAATTAATCAGTGTTGTTGTTTCAATAAAAAAATTCAATATTAGTTTTGTGTCACTTTACGATGTATCGTACGTCAGTTGGATGAGATAAAATTGAAGTTTCAAATTATATTTGATAACATTAAAAAAATTTAATTTGTCAGTCTAAAATATAAAAAAATCATCAATTATAAATTCAACATTTTTTAACATCAATTTCACTACTTAAATTCAAATGATAACATTTTTAAATAACATGATTTGAATTACATTCATTTTTAAATTACTCTGTAAAAATATTTTCATTCCGTCATTAATAGCAAAACGAAACCAATTTCGCATGTTATTATGTGAAAAATGAAAAAAAAATCAAATTACAACTTGGTTACTTCGTTATCTCTGTTCATCCAGCGTGCACAAAATTTACAACAACCAAAACATTTTTTTTATTTTTTCATACACAAGCACGACAGCAAAAATTTCGCACTGGAGAAAGAATTTAACAAACATTGAAATTAAATACGTACGAACATGCCCGCTGCAAAAGGATACACAGAATCACAACCCCTTTTAATTAGAAATAATATGATTGCACTGTTTTGCCTGTAAATTGTGATTTCCCATTGACTCGTGTAACACGAACATGAAGCTCTGTTCATCAGCGTCAAATTCACAACTAAATAATATTTGTCTCTTCCACCTAAAATAAGTTATTGCCAATTCAAAAAAAAATCATCTCCATTTGTTTGCTTTTTTCGCAATAAAAATTAATGGATTTTACCTTCTGTCGTATAAAAAAACATGAATACATATCTGATTGTATGTGTATATGAAAGTGCATATTTTTTTCAATCTCATTTGTTTACACAATAAAAAAACAGAAGTGGAATCATAAATTCGGAAAAAAATTTAGAAAGTAGATAAAAAAGGTATAGAGAAAAAAATTACTAAAAAAATTGGCGGCAAGTTAGAACAAAGACGCGATTATTACGGCACCTGTGGCCGGAATATATTTGCAGGGAAGATCCCCGTTAGGCCAGGTATTGTTCTTTTGTCAACAATGTCAAGCGCCAGGCGCATTGTTGATGAATCAATAAGACTGAACTTCATTGTCATGGCGTAGAGGGAAAGCGTGCGCGTGGTCCAGACGTTTAGTTATGAGAGCGTCACTCATCACCGCACGGAGTAATATATTTTCGGCGACACGACGAACCCACCTTGCGGTGCACAAGAGCTTGAATTATTATTATGGATATAGTCGCGGCCGTTGATCACCCGCGCCCCGGCATTGCGCTGACGTTATAATAAATACACCGAAGGGCTTTTTCAATTGATAGATCGAGACCCCGCAGCGTTATCTCGGCCATCGCCCAACTGCAACCCATTGTAAACAATCCATTTTTAAATTGCAAAATTGACGGCATGGAAAGATTCAGATCTGCTTTGCCATCCAATTTTTTCAAACCCGAAAATGAATTGTACGTTTATTGGCCGCTCTGTTCTTTTTTTTCCCCCTCACGTTTCACAATCTCATTTTTCTATTTTGCATTTATTTTCCGTGAAAGATAAAATTAGATCGCATGATAATTAAAAATTGATGAGAAATAATAATTAAAGGGAGAGAGACGAAATGAAAAAAGTAATTTGAATACGCGAAAGCATAAAAAGATCATGAGCACGGGCTCTAATCAAAACTTCAATGCATGTAATCAAGAGGGAAGAGTAGTAAAAGGCATGAAATGGGTGCGTTTATATTTTCGAATGAGCGATACTTTTATTATTTTTGCGCGCTTTTTTGTTTGTCTCCCTGGGTTTTCGTCTTTTATCTGAGTACGCGGGATCTTTAGTGGCCGTTAAAAAAAGGTACGCGAGGGTGGCGCGACCCTCTCCGACCATATCCCTCTCTAAATGGCAGGTCACCGAGTGTGCTAACAGCGAAGTACATGCAAGCACCCTAGTGACTATGCAAAGTCCCATTCAATGTGCTGTACACACGCACTGCACGCGCTAGGCATACAATGCTCGCAAACACTTTGCATTCGTAAACACGCGTAAACAACGACGCCGACTTCACGCCTTAGGTACGAACAACTCGCGGTCCCAAAACTTACACCGCAGAATGTTTTCCAGTTTCACAATTGCTGCCTTTTGTGTTACGTTACATAATGGCTACCGCGTTGCCATATAATTACCTATTTTTACTGCTCGTGTACCTTTTCATCATTCTCCAAAGGGAGGAATTTAATTAATTCATTCTTGATCATTAGTATAAAAATGAATAATATAATTAAACATCACAAAGATAAAACTCAATTTAATGAACTTTGCAAATGTACAAAAACTGTTATTAATTATAAATGTTGTATAACTTCAGACAAAAGGGAGTTCTATTAAATTTCATGGAAAATTCAAAGTTCAGTTATACAACAGTAAATTTTTTCGTTAAATTTTTTTTTTGTATTGAATTTCATAGTAATTTAGTTTTGCAGAAAAAAAAGGACGAACAAATTCCACGTATTGTTGTAAAGCTTAATCGCGCGCGATTCTTATCGATTGTAACAAATAAAACTAATTGACTTTTTAATAAAATTTCATCGACCGTTCGTAAAAACAGCAAAAGAACTTAGTTTGCGCGCTATCGTTGTGATAATGAATTGACATACAACCCAATAACGGTGGGCTCTGGAAAAAAAGCCGAACTCAGCAGACCTAAATTGTTTTTCCGTCGAGCGCAAGCCGTTCGTTCATATCTGCGAACGCATGACACAATAGCCGCAAAACCAAGCCAATTTCCTTAATCATATTTGACGGAATATAAATAGCCAAATTATTTCACCCGCGCTCTCTCATCACACACCGTGGGAAAACAAAAGATGAGTGTCCCCGCTTCCAATGGCACGTAATGAGAACAATCAATAAGAATATTTAAAGTGTGACGATTCGATGGCCATTTCAAGCGACCAGTAATGATAACCATGATCGTATAAATATTGATTCTCTCCGACCTAACGAAAAAAAAAAAAAAATAAATAAACGCGAACATACAGCTTGAAATTTACGGTCTTCCTCCCCTGGTCGAAAATATTTTTCCTTCCACTTTTATTACTATTTACACAAGGTAATAATTAAAATCAAATAAATTCAGCGTTAACAAACACTCGTGGCTATTTCGAAACGACAATTCGCGATCATTACAGAAAAGTAACCTTCGTCTCCGGTGGAATAACATCTCCGGGCAAAAGTTTGCCCGCAATATTATGCCCGTCCAAGGAAAAGAAGCAACAAAATGAACGTTGACGAGTGGCGCGCACTTTCGTATAAACAGACGGCCCGACGTCTTCCTGAAAGTTTAATTAAATAACGGCTAAACGAGGGAGCCGAGACAGCTAGAAATACAAGCTATGGCGGTAAGAAAGGCCACCGTCAACGTGGACGGGGTGTCGCACCACCAAGGTGGCAACTTGCTCAGTGACTTGCTAGTTATTTAATTACCCTGGAGAATCTCTATCGTCTGACACTCCTCTCCCGCAGCGCAGCTTTTTTTACCATCGCCTTAAACTTTATCCACATCTTGACTATCCTTTATGATCTACCGCGTCCAACTTCAGTGACTCTTTTTAATCCGTTTACCAGTCGGTCAACTGATGCGCGTCAAGATTCGATCCAATATAGTTACGTCAAAAACTTTAAGGAAAACACAAAATATAAAATTGTGGTGAAAAAAAGTTATTTTTAGGGACGAAATAAAATTTTGAAATGAAAGTTAATTTGTTCTACGAGCAAAAAAACATTATCCTAATACCAGAACTGAAATACCAAGAATTCCAATTTCTTGTCACAAAATGAGTTATTTTTAAGAGTGAAGCTTCTCAAAACTTTCCGAAAAACGCGAGACGCCTTGGAAAATTTCAAATTTCCTTCGACATACTCGTCGGATTTGTTCTATCGAGAAATTCGATCCAGTAATAGTCCCCCGGATGGTTAGGTGGTATATATTATTTCACTGGAAAACTTTGCTCGTTCCGTCGTCGTGATGAAAAAGGATCTCAGCGATGACAGTCTTCTTTATTCGCAAGTTTCGCTATTTATTTATAATTAAAGAGCGTTCCCTTTAAACATATACAGATGTCTTCATCCGCGACTTGTAACCCATTGCACAGGAATTGTTGCTCGAACTTAGTAGCAAAACGAACAGATTCCCCTTGGGAGCTCGCGAGCATTTCCGGCTCTTTCCGCTCGCAGTAGAAATCTTGGTAAGCTGTTGCAGCTTACCGAGGCTTAAACCGGTGACAGGATGATTGCTGGTATTATCGGAATTACGCGAGAGCGAATTGCCTTGCCTGTAACGAACTCGTAATATCGCAAAAATCGCACGTTAACCCTGTGGCTGGGCGTCTGTTGTCCTTTTTCTCAGACTGCCCTCGGGGGATACGATCGGTATTATTTCCTTTGAAACCAGTTTCAAATCACGCGAATTCTATTGGATATTGCGAGAATTCAGCTATCGGAAGAAAAACATGAAATGGAATTGAAAAAAAGGAACGAAAAAAAAAAGGTTCTCTGAGCTTCGACGTATTGCGATCTCGAAATCCAGACGCTCAAACTGCCAGGGATTTTACTGTCATCGTGTGATTTCCTCCGTGCCCAAAATTATGTCATCGCTCGATAGACAAACGGAAAACTAGATCGTTCTGCCGTTCTTCGCAAAATGTTATTCGATTTTCATCATTCTGCATTAAGAAGTAAACTTTAGGTGTCGAATACGGTGACAAGAAACATGAAAAAAAAAAACGTAATAAAAGATTGCGTAGGCATGAAAACGGTGCAGAGATGTCGTTTGGCTTCGTGCAGCGTAATCGTAGTCAGCTGTAACAATGTGCCGTTGCATAAATAAAGCCCATAGCTTGGACGGTGATCAATATTGGATGTGATGAAAGTAAACCGGTTGCGCGCGACCCTCGTGGACGCGGCCGTCTGTGTAATTTAATGCCGAGTAAATACGGCGCAGGAGTAGTTTTGCGCTGTAATCTAGATGAATTTGCCGACGGCACTCCCTACAGCGGGCACACGTAGGCCTTGTCAATTACCATCATCCATAAACGGAAACGCGAGAACGCATTATTTTAATGCACCCTTATTAATATTTGTTTTTTGCCATCCACCCTACCATCAGTCGAATGCACCTTTATAAATCATGTGAAACCTTCCAGATCGGCGTGTAACTGACAAAACAAAAAAAATACAATCTAAACTTTCGAACTGGTTATTCCAAAACAGAGAAAAAATGCAACTTCATAAAATTCAGCTCAACACTCTGCAACGTAACAATTTTTTGTCAGGAAAAAGCTGCGCAGAGAGATTGTATTGTTTTGTAATACACAAGAGCTCGAGGAAGTAAAAGGGGTGATCGGACCTGTAACAGTGCATTTGTTCTTGGTGCGTGTGTCCTGTTCGCAAGCATAGTCAACGAGATCCGGTCATGTCTGCATTATAATGGCATTACGTGTCCTCGCAGTAAATCCTCCGGTTAGACACTGTCCATACTTTTACCCTAGGCATCGCACATGCATTTTCACTCGGGCTTGTTTTTTCATCAAAATCGCAAATATGGGAATGAAATTCTTCTACTCCTCAGGATATGAGGGCAGCATCCATCCGTTCGCAAATGTACGTTGCAGTGCTCGCGAGTTTACAACGAACAAAAAATCACGTTCCTCTCTGTCGCCGGTTCCCTATTACCTGCGTTATAATTCACAATCATGAATCCGTTCGTGTTTTTTCCTTTTTTTTTTTTTTCATTTTTTTCATCCGACGTCGAGCATCGATGAAAAAGCAACGAATGCAAAGTACATACACGCATTCAAACATTATTATACATTCATTTCGAAGCTGAATTACACCGGGTAATTAATTCTGGTTTATAAATTGAAAAACGTAACTTTATGATTCGTTCAAGATTTTCCGCCCCTGGGTTTTCATATTTATATTCAATTTTTCCTTTGATATATAAATATATATATATACTATAATTTTTTATCCGCCGCGATACATTATCGATCGGTGCGGAATATGTAAACAGGGGCTCATGCTTGTTCCATCCCGATAAGCTGCTGTAAAAGGTGATCCTTCAAGTATGTGAATCCGAGTTAGAAATAACGAGAGGCACAATTTAAAATGTTCTTGAGATTTGTTCTATATTGATATTGGGTGAAAATCATCGTCTCAAATCCTGCCGCCTGATAACTGAGAGGCTCGATAAAAAAACACGGCCAGAGATGAATGCAATTAAGATCATTTTCCGGCGCACTTTACTTGAGCATGTAAAATCTCAAGAATATAATGCATTCGACTGCGGTGTTGAATATTCATCGAACCCCAACGCCGTCAGCAAACTTTCCGCGCGGAATTTAAAAGGCGGCTGATGACGAGCTTTATTTTTTCGGCCGAATTTGCATTCTCTTTGGCGCGCGCGCGTCGGGGTCGCAAGAAAAGACCATCCCTTTTTTTTGTCGCCACTTTTTCGTGACTCTGCTGCTGCCCCCGCCGCTCCATCGTTTCTCACAAAAATGCCACGGTTTCGCAACTTTGTCAGCTTTTTTTACACGCGGCCCTACAAAACGCAAAGGCTTCCGTTCCGTGTGCGAGCAGAGGAAGCGGCTCTAGTCGGTTTGAAACGCGCCTCGTACCAATTAGGGTAGTTCGCCCGTTCGGATTTAGTAGCCTAATTAATGAAATTGATTCGACCAGGATGTTACCATCGGTAACGGCCTCGGGGCTTCCGCGGCGATTTTGGTGGTCGTTAACCTCCTTGCCTCGAATCGTCTCGTTACCGTTCTTCGACCCCGCGCAATGCGTGCAATTTCCGCACAGAGCTCGGCCGCTTTTTCGCCCCAAACCCCAATACCACTGCCGTCTCGGATTCGCCGCAATGAATCGCTTTCAAAGTGTTCACCAATTTAATGACCCGTTTGCTCGTCAAAATTTACTCCCCCAGTCTCAACTTGTGAATATAATTCTTGGTACCATCCTGAAACTGGTAATTTACCGACAAAAAACAATCGAACTGGAAGTTTGAGGAAAACGGTTTGGAGACTTTTGTGACAGAGTGGGATATTCAAAATGAATAAAAAAAAGTCAGGAAAGGGGCGTAAAAAGGTGGTTGGAAGTAAAAGCAGGTTCTGGTACAAGAAGAAAGGATCGTCGACAGCAAAGTGTGTTGGCCACGCGATAAACTTAGATATGTTTGCCGAGCAATCAAATATACGAGTGGAAAGTCTCGCAGGATTATCGATCGGTTTGGAGACTAACCGGGACGCGGGAACCGAGTGCCTCACAGACTCGAATCACTCAACGCCCATCTTTTGCAGATATAAAGAGAGAGAGAGAGAGAGTTTGAGTCGGCGGTTCGACCGGTGTTTGTTGTCCGCTGTTGTTCAACGAGCAAACATAGTTCTGGACTTGAAGGATCGCGGCAAAGTCGAAAGCTGAACTTTCGAGAAATGCGAGTCCTTCATTTTACGCGATTCGTTTGCCACGCCCTAGAGTTTTGCCAGCGAGCCGGACCTCGAGAGAGAGAGAGAGAGAGAGAGAGAAAGAGAGTACAAGCGAAGAAAATTCTCAAGAATGTCCCGACTTGGGCGCGCACAACGATCGACAAACTATGAGAACAATCTTATTTGGTTTTCAAAATTATTCATCTTCGGGGTTGAGTGTTCCGCAAACTCTTGCGCTCCGCGGTTGCAAAGTTTCGCTCCGCTTCGCGTGGCCGAAATAACAAACGAAATCCGACCGATTTTATTGGCATAACGAGACCCAACCGAAATCGCGAACAACTTTTTCATCAACTTCAGTGCCTTAATTCGTCCGTTTGAATGTTTTTTTCTCGTCTCATTCATCTCCCCATCGTCGTTGCTCATTTTTATTATATTACGAGTTTCAATTCATCGCAGTTTGACAAAATCGTTTCCGCTTAGCCAGGCGTGATAAAACGGCCTAGCCAGTGGTCTCGATTTGTCAATTGTCTCTCTTGGATAATATAGATTGCGTCATGCAGCGACTGTTTCTATTCATGACGAAAGAAAAGATTCATCCGAAAAGATGATCCACTTGAGCTAAAAATCAGAGGTGAAAATCACAACCGCGGACGGACGCGGGAATGAGAAGAGCGGCGGTCGCATGAATACCTCACGCCTTATCTCGCTCTACTTGGCTGCCTGCGACGAAAGTTGAGGATGCAAACCCTCCGTCCGCCCTAATTCCCCTTTAAACTCGTCTTCGTCGGACACAATCGGATTTCATTTATTTTTCATGACACGTTTGTGCAACGAGCCAAATCCGGCTCGCAAAATGCAATCCAAAGACGCATCAAAGTTAACGAGGCTCCGAATCTGAGCAGACTGCGGTGGAATGTCTATTGGCTGCTTCCCGAACGTTACATAAAATCGGCTTTGTCGAAGGCGAATTGTTTGCCAACGTTCTGGCCTGCTGATAAAAATGCTAAGGTCACATACGCTCCGCCGGACTCAATGACACGAAAAGCCTTGGAAAATGCAAAAATGCATCATCCCGTGTGCAAAGCTTCTTCACAGTTTTATCCGATTGCGAAGAAGTAGGTTAAAGAGCGGTCTGTGAGAGCTGACTGATGCTTTGGCAGATCCTCCGACTCCGTACGCACAATTAAATAGAGCTTGCGAATCGATGCTTCCTTCTTTCTGCGTTGTAAACATCTTTCAAAGGGAAAGGGAAGACCTTTCGTCGGACTGAAGTTGGCTTAGATTCAAAAAACAATGCTATCATTTGTCTTTCTAATATAAAATTATGGAAACTGCTGGGAAATCATGACCAAAGTAATATTTCTCTATGTAAGATCATCTCTGAAAGCGTTATAAATGTTTTGTTTGTATCTTTTGTTTCAGGTTGCGCTTTTGTAAAACTCTCATCGCATCAAGAAGCACAGGCGGCAATTAACTCCCTACACGGTAGCCAAACTATGCCGGTAAGTTCATCTGAAAAATAATGTAACAAAAGTATTTAATAAAAAAAAGTATCTTTTTGCAATCTTCAAAATTTTGAAATAGCCCACAAAAAATTAAAGTCAATCTGAATTTCACGTAGTTCATTGGTTGGGAAACTATAGATATCTGAAAATTAAATTCAATGTAATTTAAAGTCGAGACAGAAGAAAGATGTCTTGCAGAAAATTTTGCACGAAAAATTGTCAAGACATTAACATAACTTTGGAGGCAACCAGAGAGTATACTCGAAGTTGTATGCGAACGGGCTGGATGTTAGGCTGGAGAATTTGTAACGTAATTGAGTTCTCCATGAGTAGATCCGGACTCTCACGTGAGACCCTATTCGACAATTGGCAAACGCGAGACAAGTTCAAAGACACCACCGAGGGAATCAGTCGATTTTAGTCGTTGCTAACTCAATAACAAGCCCGGGCTTGATCCAAAGTTGCAGTTACGTGCAATATCACGCAACATTAACAATTGATTTCAAAATATACAACCGCGCCATGACACATATCGATCCCGCTCTTATATAACGCGACTCGTGCGTTAATGAATATGTATCAAACACACAAGTTCCGTGCGCAAACACACTCCGGGTCCTTAAATAACATGCACACAATTTATGTGCGCTGTTTTACCCAACGCTCGGAGTGAAAACCTCCCCGGTTCGATATTTCATACGCGTCCGAGTTGTGAGAGATCGGGGCCGTTCGAGGATCGTAGAGACGTGAATTTATACGTCCCAAGCATGTCCGAGCGTTTAGCGCAAATGCGATGAATCGCTGCGTATACACACTTGGCACCGGCCATAAACGTTGTCTCGCTCACAGGTGTGTACAACATACTGTAACACAATAATGTCCCGCACACGAAAATGGGATCTCCGTAAAAGGCACCTCCGTCGGCAATAATATGCAGATCGGTTGATCATTTCTTGAATTTGATACGACTTGCTCTTATTGGAATACGACAATTTCTCGTCGTGAGACTTTTGTGTATCCGTCGATGCTCTCGTTTAGAAAGTGGTTTCAAGAATTCAATTGGGCCTGCACTAACAGTTTTAGCCGTCGAACTTTGGCGGAGAAAAAGACCTTTCGGTGTCATATGTCTGGCTCCGTTTCGTTGCTTGGCTCTCACTCTTTCGGCACCTCGCGATACAAGGCCTGGAGGGTAATTCAATTTGGCTGCGTTCACTCTGTTCAGCCCACGTTTCGACTTGCCACCCTCCATTTCGGCCACGAAACTACGTTACAACCACGACATCCCAACTCATACCTACGAAATGGGATATTGATTCGCAATCTAATACGTAATACTAGTCGGCAACGACTACATATATATATACACATATATACACGACATATATTGATATACATATATATACACACACATACGCACGGAGATATAGTGTAACGCATCACGATGAATCCCTGTCATTATATAAAAATACTCAACGGTGAAATCCAACTCCTCTTTGCAAATTAGAAATTAATCGTCCGTGATAATCCGAAACATATAGATAAATTCAGCGAGTGCCATAGAAATTTTTCGAGCATGAAAGTAAAAAGAAAGCACCAGATACACCAAGACTGATGATAATGAATTTTGTGCAAAAAATGTAATCCGAAATTTCAATTTAAGTAAACCCTCCGAAACGAAATTCCGTCAGTCACAACAGGCGAAGTTTCAGAAAAAAAACTCGACCCACCTGAGCCAAACAGAAGTTGAAAAAAAAAAACAGAAAACCTGACATGGAAAATTAGCTCAACGCGTTAAAGCTCTTTACAACCTTTAGAGCGCGAAATTTCATCTAACTATCTGACATGCGAGCCGATGTAAAAGCCCCTTCAGGTTTAAATGGAGAAGACGAGGCAAAACGGATGATAATACGGAGAGTCATTAAATCTGAAAAATGCTAAAATTTGCAGCTCGCATTATATTAGCTCTCCCCTAGGTTGCTTTCGGTTTTCAACTGGTTAAGTGGGTTTAGCCGAAGCCCCCCTAGGTCTCGTGTTGCTTGCATGATGTAAAACGCTCGCACAACCTCTTGTAATGATTAAGGCCCTTTAGGGTAAGGGATGCATCTATTGTGTCGCTCGTCTCTGTAGATATGAGAAGCACGATCTGCCCGTGAGTATATCCAAGAGCTCTTGAGAACTTGACTCTCGTTCTCCTTGGATAACCACGACTGCTCTTGATATCGACCAAACTTGACTCTAGTGGACACCGGGCTTGCGATTCGCCGTCTACCTCCGCGCGCCACAGGTACGGCGTCAGCAAACGCCTCTTCGGCCATTAGCAACGTTAGATGATTAAAAACGCGTCTCTGCCTTTGTAATTAAATCATCACATATATCTTTGCTGCAAAGCTCATATATATTTTGCTACCAACTTACACATTCACAGTTAATTTTGCTGCAATCTAATTAACCATGCCCCACATCTCGAATTCATTAGCTCGCGAGCATGTCATCTTTAGGGAGCGTTTAGTGCAGCTCACAAAGCAATCAATTTATTCAAGGTGACAAATGCAAGTTCACGCCTTGTTTTTTCATTTCTGTAATGCTTTTGTATATGGAAAACTTATTGTTAACCCGTATAGACACACTGGTGCATAAGTGGCACCAACAAGAGAGACACTAAAATGTAAATTACGTGTGTTAGACAAGGACACTAAAATAGTGTCCTTTACGGGTTAATATTTTTTAATCATTTCTGGTTCAGATATTTTTTGCTACGTCAAAACTTGACATTTTTTTAATAAAATATATTTCGTGAAGGGTAACTAATCCTACAAAGTCATAGTGGGATCCACGTGGACCCCAATATTTTTACTAAAAATGAAAATTTTCTATATTTTCTATAATTTTTTTAGTTAAGGTAAAAAAATCGCTATAACTCTGTGCGGCTAATTAAACATAACATCGAAAAATGTAGTACAGATTTTTCGTCATCATTCTATCAATGATAATGATATTATCTATGATATATCTATAGCCCTATCATGATATAATGATAGGGCTATATCAGTGTAACTGCTGTCCTTAATAATAAATAAAGAAATAAATCACTCTGTTCTTCTTTTTTTGTTTTTATTATTTTTTTACTCACCCTGATACATATACTCATATATGATGAAAGTAATTTTCAGTCCCATACAGCTTCATGTCTTTTTTATTGCCGACTGTTAGGCGCTGTGAAAATTCTATATTCGCAGTTCGCAAATGCCGGTCACGTCTGCGCACTTTATTATCGCTATCTGAAGGATTATTTTTTTGTCCATGCACCGCCGTAACATTTGGTCTCATTAAACGTAAAAATAGTTGAACCGTGCAAATTCGAAGATTGATTTCAATCGGAAACAAAACTCTTCAATCTTATCTTTTCGTGCGCCTTCACTTCCGCGCAGAATAATCATTTATTATTGAGTCGGGGCGAGAGCTCTTTCTTTTGTCCCCTCCCCCCTTCCTCTTTTTTTTTATTGACAAATTTTCTATGATTAATTGGCGCGCGAGGCTGCTGAATGGAATCACGACGACTAATGCATCTCGGCCATATCTCCGGTGTTTATTGAAAAGACGACACCTCTAGAATTCCATTGATTTCATCTTTTTCTTCGCTTTCGAATCCTTCGCACGGTATATGTCAGTGTCGATACACGACTCCGCGCCACCACGTTCGCGCTTTCCGAAGCATGTGACATTTCTTGTCACACTGCTCGACACCCACTACAAACCGTCTGGCTTTATCGTGTCAGTTTTGCGCTGATCGCAGTAATACGAAATGTCTTGTGATAAAATGAAATCGAAAGCAATACTTCTTTTTTAACCCGAGTTTCGGTCATGTGTGTAACGTAATAATGTTGTTATTAAAATGTGGAAAAAGTTTATTTTACGCCGCAACAACACGAACTGAACGGAATTATAACAAAAAGTTGTGCCGAATTCAGGTAAATGGCGTTTTTCGGGCAGGATTTTTGTTGTGAGAGAATGAAAATTTGTTTCCGAGCGTTGCGTGGGTGGAAGTCAAATTTTTTATGACCGCACCAGCGAGATGAATAAGAGAGAGGTGGATGATACGCGCAGAACAAAGTCTTTCAAGTTGAAATAGAAGAAGTTTTGGAACAAGTGGAATTCGATCCCTTTGCGATTCCCTTGCTTTGATCGAGAGGTGACACGAGCGATTACGCGCTTAAAGTTTAAAACTTCGTTACGACGAAAGTGAAGACTGTGCTTAACACGACGCTCTATTCTCAACCTTTGCTCGGATGTTCCTTTCTCCTCTGAAACGAAAAGTGGATTGAAGGAAATTGTCTCTGCATTAACGGAGGCTCACAAACTGCTTCCAACATTTAATTAAAGGCATTCCCTGAGTAATTCCTCGGCAACTCGTAATTGCATCGCTTTTATCTACAATACGACTGTTATTTGTTTGCCGACCGGCCGATTCGAACGAAATCGCCAAACTTTTACAACAACATAACTGTCAATCAGCTCCCTCTGGCGCTCAATTGTCAGACTAAGTGGATAAAACGACGATTCGCGAAACAAACAAATTGTCATTTGCCTTCACGTTTCAGTCGAACGAAACAAAATTATATCCCTCCTTTTGTTTTATACTTTTTTTACATCGAAGGTTGATCAATAATGTGACTATACATCTGTCGCGAGTAATTTTATTACTCCTTCTCAAAGTGTTCTCAAAATAAATAAAATGCATAAAAATTTTTTATTACGGTATAAAAAGTGGCGACAACGATAACCGTAAAACAATTGCACTAAGTATTCTTCTGTCATTTACTACACTGCCGTCGAAGATAATGGATCACCCAGATTTGTTTATACTGTAATAAGAGGAAAAAAGAAGAAAGAAAATCCGTCGCCACTTTTCTCAAGAAGCTGTCGTTTACACAATTTTAACTCGCAGGCAAAATCGTCGCTAAGTACAGCCGGCTAATTTCGCGCCATTGTACTTTATTTGAAGATTGTTATCGCTACCCTTCACGCTTATAACTACCCTTCTCCACCTATTCACGTTAAATCGCGAAAATCGAAATTGGTTTCTTTCACCCCTGGTGCGTCGAGAGTCTGACGCGTAAAAATGTCGATCACAGTTTTACAATTTTATATTTATTGTATTTTTCGTACTAAACGATCGGAACAGTAAAATTTCATTGCAAAGGAACAGTTTATAACCTATAAAGTGTATTTATTCCATAAATGCAACAATTTTTGACTTTTTTATGGGGTATACCAAAATGTTATTATTGTTTTATATAAAATTTATGATCCGCACGAAACTTGGACATTTAGACAAAATATTTTCTGTCCCTTTTTGTTTTTATTTCAATGTTTGTTCGTCTTCACAGTTTAGACAAAACAGAGTAAAGGAGTGCTTTGAGTTTAATGATGGCGATTACACAACACTAACTTGAAGTTTTACGTAAAAGAAAGGGTTCAAGTCAGGATAGTCGTAGAATTACACGAACGGCGAGACAATCGGCGTTCAGCAGATCTTGTGGTTTCAGTCCGTTGTATCTATTGACATTAGCGAACGTTGTATTGGCACGTGTGATAGCACAGCCAACGGTATAGCGTCTCCAATCAGGAGGTAATTGCTCCATTCTGTTGGCAACCGGTCCTGACATTGCGGTCGTCCAAAATATACCACTGCAGAAAATTCCACACTATGTAAATACTCAGAAGTCGATCGATACAATTCGAACCCTCGGCTGAAATTCTTCTAGACAGTTTCGATCATGCTGCGAAAAAAAAAACAAATATTGTTTTTCAATTACAAGAAGTCTCTTAAATTATGTCAAATGTTAGCTTTACACACATTATTAAAAATTTAACTGAAATTTAAAAATTTATAACACTTTCATCCAACCTGACTATGAAATGTTATCGTAATTTTACCGGTTGTCATTGAAACAGCAGTTTGCGTTTTTTTTTTATCGAGTTTGATGGTTTCTAAAATTGGAAACCATAAATTTTTCATTTAAAATATTACTCGCTAAAATGACTGGGCATAATTTTTTTCTGAAATGTCGTTTCATGATATGAGCTATAATTTCAGTGGCAAAAAAAATTTATCGAAAGGCGATAAAATAGCAAAATGTTTACATGCAATAACCGGCGGCAAACAAAGTTTTCGAGCTTCGCTTGGCGATAAAAGTATAGTCGACAAAAGCGCCACCTCGTCAAATAACATGTACGTTTGATATTGCCGAATAAAGCGAAGACGTTGAGAAATAATCAATACACGGTACATAATTTTTTCGTTTGTTTTCTTTTTCGGTCGAAAATGTAACGCAGATAAGATCTGGCGACCAATTTTCGCGGTGACGATGTGCGTGCGTCGAGAGTGTTCTGACGTTTCGACGAATGAGATAAATTAGTCGGACAAAAAGAGGTCAGCTATGGATAATATCAACTACTCAATCGCTGGTGTTCTCATAAAACTACTCCACTGAGATAAGCCATCTAGCCGGCGCTCGTATTTGCACAGCTATCACCTTATCGCGACCGATCGTTACAGCACAAGGCGACCTCGAGCGCTCAGTATTTTTCGTAAGTTTACGAGGTGAACGTTATTGTCGTTCATTTTCCAACCCCTCGCCAATCTCGTTTTTCTATTTTGACTTTCATGGTGTCGTCGGCACCGCGACCCAATCAATACACCCCAACCATATTTAAATTGTCGTACTTTCAAAAAAGCCTTTCATTCCATTTTATTGTCCGGACTAGAGACACGCTTTAGGAGGATAAGTCAAATAACAACACACGTAGCTTTGCTTTTTTGATTAAAACAAATTTGTCATCCGATTGGCAAATATTGCTCACCGACATACGTGCAGATGCTTTCACCACCACTACCTTCCTTGTTGAAAAACTCTTAAATTATATCATGCACTATCAAATACAAATCAGTTGTAAATTTTCTTTTCACAAAACACAGATAAATAATAAAATAAACAAACTTCAATAGAAAAACTTAAAACAAGCCATGTCAAAAGTGTCACATATATATGGCAAGCATATCTATTTTTATCTATTGCATTTTTTATATACGGTAACGTATATGTTATACACGACGCACACCCTGAAGATAAAATAACAATTAATCGCGATTGTTAATTGACAATTGTTTTTTTTTAATTTAGAATAAATAATTCATCACAGAAATTTTGTGTTGCTGTTAATTATTTTTTATTAATTTCATTTTATTTGTTATTTTTTTTTAATTTTATTTGTTCATGTGCATTTATTTCATTTCATTTATGAAACATTCAATACAAGTTTACCGTTAAAATTTATTTGCCATTATTTTAGAATGTGACAGTCGTTATTATTTGTATATGTATCGTTATTGGTGAATGATCCTTTGTTAATTATAAATTAATTGGACAGTTTAATTGTTTCCATTTGCCAAAACAATTTAATTGTAAATGACGAATTGATTTGTATATGCTTCAAGTGTTTTTCATTTACTGGGTATTGTGTATACATTGCATGTATATATGCAAATATATATATATTTGTATATTTACCTATATGTATAAGTCTTGTATGCATTCTTGTACACGAAAATGTACACCGTTATTCGATATTCCAGCTTAAATGATGAGGAATTACAATTACTACTGCATTGTGAATAGACAAAACATCAATATAGCCTAATACCGAACAGGGTGACTGTCGTGTATGAAATGTCTTCATAAACGATGTTGATTCGGTGTTAGCGTTTGTGTTATTTGAGGAGTCGGAGGATTAAACCCAATCAAAGTGCACAAACAACAATTTGATACGCTTATCAAAGACGTTTTCCATATGGCTGCATTGGACGCACGCAGTTATTCTTGCTAATGGTCCCCAAGCAAATTGATTTCCATTTTCGTGACCCACATTTGTCTATTTACAATCGATCAATCCATCATCATAAATCCCGCGAACAAAAACACAATAATTGATAGGAATTAGAAAAAAGAAGGAATCGAGTGAAAGGGGCGGGGGCGAATAACTCAACAGCGTTTTATGGAATAAATAATTCATCAACGAGATTGCAGTTATCGTGTGCGATCGTTCATTGGGTCGTGTAAGAATTGTCAAACAAGGTAATATGTAAATGAGCGTTTTGAAGCGACGCTTATAATTCAGGCATTTAAAAATGAATTTAACAAGTAAATTCAGCGGCAGTTGCGTGACGGAAGGCTTGCGCCAGAGCGTGCGGGAATCCGCAATATTATGGTCATTATAAACGCAAGCACGCTCAGGGCTTGTATCGATGACGTGAATGTGATATATCACCGGTGGCTCGTGATCAAAAGCCGAGCTTTTCTCTGAAGTTACAACGAGCACTGACCACCTGTTGCCCCTCGCCATTTATATTTTAGTCGCCCGAGCGCGCACTCCAGCCAAGTTTCGCGAAGATCCGCGCGCGCGTGTCAACGATCATAATCTTTGGCCGAGGCCGAAAAAATTTTATTCGACGAAAAACAACGAAAACGAAAACCGCGGATAACGCCGGATGACCTACCGCGAATTAATTCCAGACAACTGCTGGCTCGTGCGAAAACCCAGGGGCGTGGATAATTGTTGCGAATTTATGATAGCGTGGCGAATTCAATTCGGATCCAGTCGACCGGCCATGCGCGCATCCTGCACGAGTTATTTGAAACTAATGAGCCCGTTACATTCTCTAAATCGAGGATGCATTTTACAACTTCATACATGAATTGTAGTTCAGGAGCGGAAACTACCCCTACTTTTAATTTGCAAAATTGATTGGCAGTAATTTAATTGGTAATATTTTTATTTTTAGTTTTCGTTTTCATAGTAAAATTTAAAAAAAATAATAGAGATAGTAAATTTACATACCCGATAGAAATTAACACAAATGTTTCATCGCGTGCGTTATCGTGCGTAATCAACGATCGAAATGAAGGTGGAAAAATATTTTAATGGAAATTCACGTGCCTGATGAATATGCTAATTAGCATTAATAAAGCAACGTTGTTTTCCGTGAAGAGTGAAATGTTATTTGTGCAATATAATTACATGTCAAAAAGCATGTTAAAAATCTCGTGATAATAATTCAGCGATAATCCAGAGCGAGCAGTTATGTAAATGAGTATTTGCAGATTGAATGCTACAAATTGATGACAAATTATATAAATATTTGATATAAATAAAAATCCTCTCGTAATATGATTTGTGGTATTTTAGACAAAAATTAAAAGTGAATTGAAAAATCAATACTCAAACACCGAACGTTCAATAACAGGTTTGAATTTCATAACCAACCGGGAATTTCAATTTTTAATATCTTGGAAAATCACAGAATAATGGACACAAGAAAATTTGTCAGCGTCAAATTGAACCGTCAAATATTCCAAATAAAAGTTTGTACGCTGACAGATATGTGAAAAGGATTGTCATCAAATCTATTAGCATTAACAGTCACCGATCATTGTTTGCTCTGTCTCATTATTGACCACTTCCTTCTCGAATATACACTGAGTCACATCGATGATTTATCGAGTACATGTAACGTCCACGAGTGTTGACTGCGAACCTCGCTTTATTGTGATTTACAGCAATCAGGCTATTCGCTACGTGAAACAACATTAGCACAGGTTCCTCGTGTAATATGTCTTGGCTTGAATATTCGCTCCGATCGCCCGATAATGTAACTCATTTTCAATAGTCCTAATCTTCTCTCAACCATTCGACAATTACAATTTCCAAGTACTAATTTCAATCGATTCACAATTTTCCCCATTGCGAATTCAATAAAATTTACTTTCCTCCATAAGATCTAAAAATTTATACGAAATCGTACGTCACCCCTCTTAAAGACGGAGGTGTGACAATTTTAAAGACAGACACTTTTGAAATAATCATATAAAGTGTAAATTTGAAGTAAATATGAAGTGTACATTTTTTCGTCTAAAGAAATTTAATTTTGAAGATTGCCAAAAAGGGCGAATAAAATAAGGGCAGATGATTTGTACGGTATTAGAGATAGGCAATCAGTTATCTCACACGACAAATTATCTAGAGGACAATTCTAAATTTAGAAGAGCCATAAATTGAATCCGGACGTGTGGTGTTATTGAAGTGGATGTGGGTATAATTGCGATTTCTCACGCGACGAAATTTATTTGCAGGGTGCGTCATCCAGCTTAGTGGTGAAATTTGCAGACACTGATAAAGAAAGACAAATAAGACGTATGCAGCAAATGGCCGGAAACATGAGCGTCCTCAGCCCCTTCGTCTTCAATCAGTTTGGGGCTTACGGTGCTTACGCTCAGGTGTGTATAGAATTACAATACACTTTACATATTGTTCCGGGCTTATTGCACCGTTGTATTACACTCCTTCATCGCCTTTTCTAGCCGACATCGTGTAAGCTTAGAACTCGCCTTCAAAACATTTCCTCAACAGTCTTAAAATAAAATCTCATTAAAAAAACGATCTCTTTTGGTAACCCAATCCTTTTTTATCACGCGTGAAAATAAATAAATCTCAGAGAACCTAATAACTTCTCGCGAACACGAAAGTCAAGATTATGAACAAATTTTTTGCCATCGCTACGGAAACTTGAGCATTAAACAGGGTTTTAATTCAATTTTCCTTCATTTTTCCAGCTATTGAATTATGTTGCTAACTTTTTTATTACACCAATTGCCACTGGAATCGTTTTTATTAACTAAAAACAAAATAACAAGCTTAGAAAATACATTGGAAATATTAAAAATTTATGTTTCAACTTTTTTAGTTGAAAATATCAAAAATGATAAAAAAATTTTTCGATATATCAATTTATCATTGACATACTTGCTGATGTGCAAATAATTTATCGCGTATAATTGTGGGAACTACAAATTTGAAGGCTCATTAGTAACCAAAGTGCAATCAGTCGAACGCGACTGTTCTGAGATGGAATTAATAAAATTTTCCATCGAATTGCACACAGATAGTGTGCAAAAGTTTCATTATAACATGAGTAGTACACTCACAGGCTTGTTTCTCGATGTAACGCACATTATGAGAGTTGCAAAATAATTCCAATCTCAATCATCAGGAATATAATTTACGTTCTTCCAAAGTGGCTCGAGTGTTATTAAAACTTTGTTGATAACTTTCACGTTGCTGTATCTAAAATTCTGTTTGCATTACAGCAGCAAGCGGCGCTAATGGCAGCCGCATCAGCACAAGGGACCTATATCAATCCAATGGCAGCTTTAGCCGGGCAACTTCCACATTCGATAAACGGAATGCCAAATCCAGTTGTCCCGCCAACCTCAGGTAAATATTCCCTTATCCCGTCGTTTAAACACAACTTAAATTTTCATTAAGCAAAATCGAAAAGTTGAATAAAAAAAAGACTTTTGAAAATTCGTGGAACGAGCTTTTTCATTCAAACTGAATGAACGCATTTTCTGGAATAACAGTTTCATAGAAAAACGTATTTTTAGACAATTTTATAATATTATATGTTTACCCAATTATTTCATACTGAAAAATTAAGTTTCTTTTTATGAAAAAGATTCAAAATACATAAAAATCACGATTCGAGTTGTTTGTTCAACTTTGTCATATAACCTTTTTTTTGGATTACCGGCAAAAGTAAAGATGAGAGCACATCCCGTTCTTTCGGATTTATTTTAATTAACTTTACATCATATTTTCAGAGTTTACATTGACGTGTTATGACGTTTGCATTGACGGCGATATAACGACGTTTTGTTTTGTTAATATAAAATTTTTAATTTCTGAGAAATGAAGTTTCAAAATTAGTGGACAGTAAATATTATTTTTATCCACGCACTATAATAACAAAAAATTAATAACAGAAAAAAATACAATTCATGATCTTGAATGTGTAATAAAAAGAGAGAAAAAAAGTTTAATTAGAAGTATTATTCCACGTATTTCATTAGAGTATTTCCTCGCCACGATCTGACCTGCCACGTTGATCACATTTTTCTAGCTATATCTATTAATGAACCGCTCATTTTCATCGTGACTTGAAAAAGGTAGTCGATAACGTCACAATGATAGAACCGAATTCAGCGTTTCACATGTACCAACGTCACGTACCATTTTTCCTTGTCGTCCTTTCCTTTTTTCATCCCTGACACGTAACTATTAACTCCTTGAATCACAAACATCAAGAATGCACGTATTTACAAACGAGGTCTTATCGAAATCAACAGAACAAAAAAGTCTTTTTTTATTTTTCTCTCCAATTTTTTACATTTCAATAAATTTTGCAAAATAAAAAAATCGAAGAAAATAACGTTGATAACTTTTAAGATGTGATTTGGACGTCTCCCTAGACTCTTTTGGAGCAATCTTCAAACGTTCTTAAAAGACCATTTAAAGAACATTTCCTTTTGGTAAAATTGTAGAAGCGTAAAAACATTGTAAGCTGTTTGTAGAAAAATTCAATTTCTTTGATCTGTAAATGCTTTTTGCGTAGCGCGGTTAAGTTTAACAATTCGTGGGAATAAACGCGGCCAGTGCGATTTGTTCATTCGATTTGCTTTCGGCCCCGCCCTTGGAATCGTAACGAGACGGAGCCGATTTAGACGATTCCAAGAGGATCCGCAGCCTATTATGGAGCATTGCGAACTTTGTCGAACGCAAAAAGCAATGCAGAAATAAAGACGAAAAAAAGGGAGAGAGAAGGAGGAGGTGGAGAAGAAAAGTAAAAGGGAAGCAGAAAGACGAGCTGGCAAATGCAAAAATCGCATCACGTCGAGCGGAAAGCTGTGCGCGGTTTTGATAGGCAAATCATATTTTATTCGACCGTAAGGTCCCGATCGTGGTTTTATTTCGGCAGACGAACCAGGTGCAATCGGCACACGTGCATGCGCGACACCCCAATTCACGTCAATATTCGTCAAAGATTGCGAATAAAGCTTGCTTTTTCTCTCTCTTTTTTTCACTTCGCACTATTACAACGCAAAAACTCATTACACGGTAAATTACATTTCCAGACTGAAATTGCTTCTACGGTTCTTTGTGGCTTTTCAAAAATCACGGCTTAATTTCAAGAATTACTTCGATCGATATATTCCCTAGCTCACGAAATAGATTGATATTTTTCTTAATCAAAAGTTCAAGCTTAAGATTCAGTAACTAAGATTACAACAAAGTTAATCAATAACGCGAACTAATGAAAATCGTGGGTTTTCTATTCGTAAAATCGAATATCACAAAATGGATAATTTCAAAAATCACAACCTAGAAGAAGAATAACGAAAATCGAAATCATCTCTCATCGGAAAGTGATGTAATTTAACGGATATCTAACTCGCAATTAAAATTACGTTTGACCTACAAGAGATCGAATTCTATTAAATAAAAATCTAATAATCCACGTTCTTATTTCTTTCGTTCATTTTGTAAACTAATTATTAAACTAACCACTAATTAAAATTTAGTTGTATATATTTGTCTTTCGACAAACATAAACATACCAAAACGTTTGTGAGATGTTAAAGTAATATTTCAATTATTGTTCTGTACAGGATGCACATTTAATTATATTTCGTTTGGATTGTCAAGAAAACTTAATCTCAAGAGAGTGAATGTTGATTATATAACAAGATTTGCAATTAAATCAAATGACTTCGATACGGAAGTATTACGAATTACTTAACACTAATTACACTTGACTAGGTAATTCGGCAACTTCGCGGTTCTACGCTGTATTTGGTGAAATCAAATACCTTAAATTATTCCTAATCAAATTAATTACCGCGAGAATTAATCGACAGTACTTACCTTTTCCTTATAATAATAACAATATTGAACAACTTGCATTGTTTATTATCTTCAATAACAAAGAATATTTCAACGTCGTTCCCAAACATAAATGGTTGATTATATATTACATTAAAGCTTTTAGTTGCGGTATTGTTTTGAAATAACAAATTAATGAATGAAAAAGATTCAATTAATATTTAATCAAGAGAATAATAATTTTTTAATTTAGTATTGTGTTATTATTCTCTTATCGATACACTGCATTATACATTGTTTTAATTTATCCACTAATTACGATGTGTAAAAGAAAAATAGATTAACATTTTTATTACTGTGCAGCAGTTTGTAAGTAGTATTAGTAAACGTTTCGTCAACCGCGATAAGTTAAGTGATGTAATAGCATTTAGGCCGAATCATCTTGTCATGTCGGTCGTATAAATAGCCGGAAATGGCGTGAAGACGATGACATGAAAGAAGAGCGGCAATCAAAAAATTGTTAAAGAGCAAGATGGTAACCAACGTGTGCTAATTAGGTTTGGTCGTAGGTACCGGTACAGGGCAACCCGTAAACGGTGCGATACCGTCGTTGCCCTCGCCAACGATGCCCAATTTCAATATGGCGGCGCAGACTCCGAACGGCCAAGTTGGTAGTTCGGAACCGGTCTACTCCAACGGCATCCCGCAGACGTATCCAGGACGTGAGTATCAACTCAGGCGCACAGCGCCGCCCCTGCGCACCGACTGACCAATCAAATAAACTTCGTTATCATCAATGCTAGCGACATAAGGAAACACTCCAAATAGCCGAAGCAACTTGTCTGCGCTACTGACAGGTGCCCTCGCGGTCCAAAAATCACGTCAATTATCTTTCAGTTCGTATATTACATGCACTCACGTCAATCATAATAAAAAAATAAGACATTGAAAAAAAGATTTAAAATGAGAAAAACGGTTCTTCTTGAGTTTTAATCGCAAAAAGTTTCCAACTTAGTTTTGAACCTTTTTGAATCATTAAATTTTGACTTAACTGAGTTAATTTTTCTACAAGTTAACTCTTAACTTAGTTAACTGTTTTCGTTACCTTACATAGTTCTAGCAGCTTGATTGCTTCCATAAATGAATATTTTTCGTATTTTCTCCTCCGTACAGATCTGCTTTGAATCAACAATAAATTGGTTTTAATCAATACAAAAATAATGATTGATAACATTTAAAACGGGTTTTGCAACGATTCGATGCAAGAAGTTTGATTAATAATATATTGGGAATATATTAGCAATATTTAAAAACAATTCTGTGGGTGAAAGCCATAACCAGTTAAGTGGTATAGGATTTACGTATACACTTAACTGGTTATGGCTTTCACCCACAGAATTAATATATTGTTCATATACTAGCCATACATTGTAAATATGTACGGCCATGTATGGCCAATATATGATTTCTGAAATAATATATTGTTAATATATGTTTTATGTATGGACAATTTATGATCCTTTTTACCAGGGACAATTAATTGATTCTGCTCTCTGTTCGTTTGCAAAACCATCATGCACAAATTAAATTTTTACTTTCAACATGAAGCTTACAAAATTTTGATATAATCATATAACAAAGATAAATGAGCCAACGTTTTAACGCGGAAATTTATTTACTTATTAATATACATGTCTGTAATGTTTGTTTTATATACACACGAACGTAACAAAGGCGCATAATTGAGAATAATGTAAAACAATTGAAATTTGCTACGCAATAGTAATACAGAAATTGTTGCTCGAAAGCAAATTTGTAACGTCACTTTATAATTGACTCAGAACCAAGAGACCGCGGTTTCGAGTATATTCTTAAACCAAATTAATATTTAGAAAGTTCTATAAAAATTTTGCAAATTATGATATGATTTATTTAATTGAATTAAATATATTAAATTAAATTGAATGGATGGAATAAAGGGTATTAAAGACAAAATGAGTACAGTCGGTGTAGCAGGGGCCTTAGATTAGGCCCTTTCATCGATAAGAGCTGAGCTTACTGAAGTGTAGATGCCTTCCACATGTCCGTTCCAGCTCAGGCACTACCGAACGGAGAGGCGGCTATCCAGCATGCCGCCGCATATTCCGCAATTCAGCCTTACCCTGGAGTTGGTGAGTCATTTTTATCGAACATACAACCCCACATGCTTTATCGAGATTACCACCATTCGCCCCTTTTTACGCTTAAGCATTTTCACACGTAGCCACGACCATCACCAAGTCGATTTTTCAAGTTCATTACATTGGAAATACACGCGAGAAAAACGCTGCCGCATTCCCGATCTAGAGCACACGCAAACTTGCCAAGTGTGAACAATGGGTTTCAAAAGGAGAAGCTGCCTGCTGGATGAATGTTTTTTTCCACATTATTACAGTCTTCTTTTCTCGAATTTTATTGCGACGTGACATTGCGCTATATTGCAAAAGAAAAAACAAAAACAATTAGAGATAAATAAATTTCATAACCTCTGATCGCAATTGATAAAAAAGAATTGTTTTTTTTTTCGGATCCGTGATTCATGCAGTTTATGAAAAAATTAAATTATAAATTTTTTTTCGCTAATGTTTGGTAAAATGTTTTGACGATTCCCTAAACACCGAGTGATACTCAGTCATGAACTCGACGGCAAATGCCATGTAACCATAACCACACGTTGCTGAAACAACTAAATATATATTATTCGAAACATTAGCTAATTCAATTAACTAATAACGTACCACCTCACGTAGCAATCCACTCACACTCGAGATATCCTGACCACAATCAACCGACGTCCATTAATTTTGGCAATCGCTAAAAGTCTTTTACCGTGTGTAAAAAAAGAGAAAATAACAAAAACAGAATAAGTGCATTAAAATTGCACTTTATATTTTTGGTTGAGTGATGCGACGACTTGTGTCACAATAGCTTCTTTCAATACTAAAATAAAAGGACGTAAAATTTTTGCCACACACATTTGGTTTTAAGGGGAGTAGAAAAAAAAAGAGTTAGATGCAAAAAAGGATGTAAATTCGTCTTGATCGCGTTTACCGGACAGAGATGCGTGTGCGCACACGCGCAATAAGGGCGGAACGAGAGAACGTCGATTATTGCACCCTTTTAACGTGCACTGAAACCACTTAAATGCGAAAAATTCGATTTCGCATGCATTCACGTTGGCGCACAATCATATTGGCCTTGTTTGCATGTAAACAGTGGACGCATGTGAGCGTACGTCATTACCATGTCTAGGAGCAAACGAGCTTTCATGTGATGTTGTGGCAGTGTTGCCCGATGTAGAAAAATATGTTTCGCCTCCTCGTCGTGAACATGTTCGCCTTTTTTTCTTATATTTTCGATGCAACAAAATTATCAGTTTATCAAGAGTCACGTTTCTGACATGCGAATATCGCTATCAAAATCAATAATCTGGTGGCGGCATAGTGTTTTACGACAACGGTCATTTCGCATGAGATGTTTGCTGTCGCTTGTTGCGCTTACACCGTTCATTTACAAAATCACCGGTTTCAAATTTCAACCTCACGACAAAAAAGCTCGGACCATTTTTCATCGAATAATTTCCCGTCAAAGTGAAAAAAATATGTAACCGCGTAAAAAAACGTCCTATTTTTATGACAAAATGAAACTGTTTTTTTCCCTAAATATCGATCCACGAATGTGTGTTCGAATAACGGTTCAGAAGTTTGTATATTGTGTGAGCAAAGCGGTTTGGAGGCCGCGAGTACGCGATTGCCCGGGCGTTCAATTCACCCGTTCAATTTCAATAAGCAAAAATTTGCAATCGATGGAAACTAAATAACGCTAACCGGCGCAGGTTCATTATAATATATTAATGTTGTCGGCGGAGCGTGTAACTATCGAAATCGCCAGCGGCGTATTTTTCGCTGGGGAATAGCGGGAGAGGCCAGCCGAAGCGGGATTTTTGCAGTAAGTGCTGATTATTTTAGGCCGCCTATGCAGGGACGACGGTAAACACGCTGGAATCGAGAGGCAATAAAATTTATCCCTTTTTATGGAATAAACGCAATTATATTCTATATCGGATGTTCACTTTATAACATCGTGATGCGCGCTTTTCATCAATCGCGTTTCATGTTGAGTCGATGTTTGCATGGAGGCAATCCATTTTCAGGCGGAATTATCGCCGAAGGTCTAAAAAGCCCCCAAGAAGGAGTGCACCGATACACCTGGCACTTTAAATATTTGGCCCTGTACATGTCATATAGCATGGACTCATTAATAAAGTAATAAGCATTACTTACGAGATAGGAAGATTAAACTCGTTGGATGCTCCCTGAATTTTCGTTAGTTTCCTTCGTGAATTTGCATGGGGTTCCATAGACAAGATCATTTTGCGTGCCCTCAAAACATATGAATATGTATGTGTTACGACTGGAGGGCCATATTGAAAAAAGACAAAATCAATACAAAGCACGTATACGCAATCGTTTTTACAGCAACGTCTTTCGAGTATTTTTTTTTTTTTTGTTTTCTTTGCAACCGGTCCATGCGTTTAGTTTCGTGGTGCTCGTATAATTAGAGTATTTTATCATTGCGACAATATATAACGAACACGCGAATGTCGCGAATGCTAATTACCTTTGTACCGTTGGCAATCATTGTCTGCATTTCAAAAATAATTATTACAATTACAAAATGCGCGAATATTATTTTTAAAATTATATTGACAAGAAGTTGCAATTAGCATCGCTGCAAGGCTGAAGCTCACTTTGACTATCACGAGAACGGTAATTAAGGGTCATGTGCAAAAAGCAGATGAAAAGAGCGCTTGCCTTCTTTGTTTGTCAGAATACTTGGCGGCACTGATTATTATTATCGTGCTCGTTTGGCAAGTATTCAGAATTGTATATAAGTGTTGCTAATTGATAAGACAAAACAGAAAGTTTAACTTTGTTTAATTTTCTCTCACAAATGATAATTAACATGAAGAAGAAACAAATACTGGATTTGACCTCAAAGTTTAGTATAAATCCGCACCTCAAATATTGTTTTTATATTAAAAAACGTGTACAGCGCAATTGGTAACTACAGATGGTCTCGAAAGATAAAACTGACAATTTATTTCTTGGATTTAAAATGTATACATGGCAAGGTATATAATCTTTCGTGTTCGGTGTCGCGGCTTTAGAATGTTGAGTAGTGCAATTGTCACGACTAGGTGTAGATCGAAGCATGAGAACGTAGTTGGTAGAACTGGCAAACTGTTAAAACAGCATGCTTGTAATGTCTCGGTGTGACAGACTATGATGTATTTGTCATTTGTTATTGTCGCAGCTTATCCTGCCGTCTACAGCCAGTTTCCTCAAGCCATACCTCAGCCGATGACTGCTGTGGCTCCGACGCAGAGGGAAGGTAAGTGCATATGTTTACTCGACGTGTAACTGTTCACTGTTGACTCGACAATCACACCTCAATGTGTATCCACCAGACCCATCGTTCCCAACCCAGCCCAGACTTGTCTTTCATTTTCAACCTCGCAGCCGTCATCCCATCCCGATCATCGCTCTAACACGTTCGTTACTTTTAATAACTTGATGTACCAGTCGTTAACACGCCCCGGCAGTCATCCATTAACTCGTTTGCATAACAGATTACGCCGGCTCTTTCCATTTCGGATTGCGCGAACGCAGCGATTGCAACCCATTGTTAAATCATTTAAAAAGCACGTGGGGATATAACGATTTATATCACTTTTAATGCGGGATTTCGAGGCTTAGAGCGTGCTAAATAAATCGTCTTTATTTATTTTCGTTGATTCTCAACCGGTGTTATTGTTTTAATTTCGTGTACATACACCCGTGGGTTTGTTTTTTTAATCGACAACAGTCACCCTGAGCCTGCCGAAGAAGAAGGCACAGGGCGGGAGGAGAGGATCCAAGTCAGCGCCTAATTGCAATTAACAACTCGCCATTATTAGAATATACGATGCCATGCAATGAGATAATGCAAATAAAACGAAAGTTTTAATTACTTTGCTGCTACGCCCGGCGGCCGCTCGTTGTTTCATCGCAGGATAATGCAAAGTTTACCACGACAGTGTTTCCGTCCTAGTTGGCCCGGGCGCTTTTTGAGGGCTCCATCTCTCTTGGCAGTTACAATTTTCTCCTTTTTTTCGTCGACTTCTTTCTGTTGAGTAATTTACTTGGCGCGCTTCTTCGCCCCAGTGACAGACGCACGTAAAGAAAATAAACTGGGAAAGCTCCTGATTCTTTGTGAGGCCGCCATTGTGTAGGTTCTTGAAAACGAGACCCAAAATCTCACGTGGAATATGGGGCTATGATATGTGTGTGTGTGTGTATGACAATTTGCTAAGATAAAGATTCCTATTTCAAAGGCCGTCATAATGTTCTTGAATACGCACCTCCTTTATGGGTGATGGTGTGACAAAATTTCTATAAGGTGGAGAGAAGAGTTATACGATATTACCTTGTGTGAACATCAAGGCGGTTGTCATGAGAATTCTTCAGACTAGTTTGTTTTGTGACACAGCATAACCTAGAAATTTTTAAATGACGAATGCACACGTCATTTTCTAAAAGCACCCCCAAGAAAGTCGTAGCGAATTCCCAAGACTCTGGTAAAGCTTATGGGTTATTTTTTTCCTGTATTTGTGAGTCGATCCAGGACTTTTGCGTTCTCGTCAGTTGGCGCTTCGGGATTATGCTGCAAAATCAGCCGGATTACGGCCGCTGGTAAAAACGCCTCGTTGATTAAACTCTGTTCCAACTGGAGACGAATATTCCCGCAGGAGCGTTGGAGAGCTTGATGCGTAAGAAAATTTAAAGAACGCCCGCGTCTAATCCCGGGTTAATTTAGTGAAATTCCCTAGGGAAATTATCACCGATCGTAGGACAAAAATTTTTTTTACGCCAAGCGGGGGACAATGATTTTCGGTACGAAATATTTCGTAATTCTCAAACTATCATCATATCATTGATCATATTTCATGCATCATCGAAACGTTGCGATTGTGTGAATGTATTTCATGCATATTCACTGAATGTCAGGCTCAATTTATGTACTGCACGCAACACAACCGATCGATAGCGTACGTGAACATGTTGAATGACGGATTCTCAGTGCATAACAACGTGTCAATCAATTGTGTCGGCCAATTGGTGCCCACTTAAAAGCGATCAGTTCGCTGAGAAATCACGGACCAACGTGAAATAGATAAGCCATAGGTAAAAAAAATATAACAGCTCCTTTTTTGGTGTTCCACGTGTTCAGTTTTATTGCGATATGATTTTGTCCCAATTTAAGGCATTTAGTCTCGACATTGTGCATGGTGCTGATATAATTTTATTGACTCGATGTTGTTGCTTACAAGATAATCGTTGTTCCGGATTGTTTTCAACCACGTCGTATGACTTTGACTCATTGTGTTCAGTGTTACAGAAATGCGCGCTAGACCTGTCCTGTGAAAACAGATATGCGCGACAGTCACACCGTCATACTCTCGATATGTCGATATTTATTAGCCGTCTTCTCGATGTCGATTTCTCTATGGCCGATACATACTTATCACGTTTTGTCACTCGCGACTATTTTGCGTGTCTTCATTGTGTTTTCATTGCACACGTCATTGGCTGTTATGGGTGTTTCTGTCATCTTGTTTCTAGCATCCGTTCAATTGCAGTTATCAGTCCTGTTGCAACTTATATCGTTCTGTATAACACAAATTATTGTATATATAACCGTGCTCTCTCACCAAAAACAAATGTAAGCTCATAATACTAAAATTACGGTCTATTGATGTTTTAGTTTCGACGCTTGTGTGTTTATACTTGGCATACTGTGTATTAAAATTTACTGTCTCTATCCGATATTAGGCGATTATCAATCTCGAAACTAACTCAAAATAGATTATGCATTTATCAAATTAGCTTACACCATCTTAATCTGGCTATAAATTTCAACTCAACTAACCGTGAATAGTTTTTAACGAAAGATGTATTATCAAAAATCTCATTTCGGGATAAACAAGATCAAAAACAGCGTATTTTTCATGAAAAAGACAGTGGTAAAAAAGTTTCAACAAACATTCAATCCGTGGTTGATTCTCTGAAACTTTGAAGGACGGTCGAACCTCATCAGCGTGATTCGGATTACCGGACAACTCTCATTCTCGAACCTAATAATTCTCCGCAATCGAATTTCTGCGAGGACCTCGACATCGGGCGATACCCAGCAACTAATAAATTGTATTACAACGAACTTTTTCGCAATACATCGACGAATGCGACTTAATTGGTTATCCACTTTCTGTGTGCGCGCGTGTATTTCAACGTCGAAAAAACATTCCAGAAATAAATACAAGTGCATTTGAAAAGAGACTGCATGAAGAAGATGAAAACAAAATGACACTCTGAACGGCACTATTGCTAGTTGATATAGAAAGGAATCATACAAATATATTTTTTAACTTTTTACAACATTCTAAGCAATTTTTTCAGTTTTATTTTACTCATTTTTATTAATACAAATGTATGATTCCACACGGACGAAAATATATTTCAAAATATATTTCACGTATATTTTATACATTTAAAATATATTCGTATATATTTTACATATTCTCATTTATAAATTATTTATAAAGCGGGAATAAGTTGTATAAAATAAATATAAAATTAATATAAATTTTATCGAAAAAAAAAATTTATATGTCTATAATAAATATAAATTTGTCATATATTCGTACATATATTTTCGTCCCTGTGGGGTATTTCAAATATATTGCAGCATATGTATACTGTATATGTTACTGCATATAACAGTATATGAAAATAATTTTTTGCAGAAATATTTTTTTTCCACTTTTTCAATGCCGAGTACCCTTTGTTCATTAAATATCAATATTTTAAGAGTATCAAACAGTACAAATTTATAATAATTTTAGAAGCCAGTGGTCTACCGAAATGCGATCAAATAATGGTTTTTTATTAATAATTTTCAGTAGCGTCGGATGGTATAATGAAAAAATAATGATGGAATTTGATTTCTAAAGCGAAACCAAAAGCTGGTGCAATTCAAAGTAATAATTACGTAAAAATGCGCGCGGCGTGCTCATGAAAAGCATTCGCGTGGTTTCACCGTCGAGAGTATTCATTTTAGGACGAAGTGCGGCTTACGGCCGACTGCCACGAACACAGGAATCAAAATCGAATTGAAAGAGAGAGAATTGATCAATCATCAACATCGCTCACATCTGTAGATATCGAAGCAGCGACGCCGTTGCGCTGTGGTTGATCAGTTCTCCTGTTTCAATTCACTGCCGATTCGATTTCGTTGCCGTCGCTGAAAACGTGGTCGATGTCGTGTATTTTCGTCGCTATTGGCTAGCTCCGCCGGCATCGAGCAAATCTTCGTAACAGGGCATCAAGTAAAACGAACTGAAATTCATTTATTGACAAGACTACAATGCCTGTAAAACAGTTTCAGTAATTGCCAACTGTTCGATTCGCAACGAAATTTATTTAATTTATTTTTTTGTTCTCGCAACTTTATATATCAGAAAAAGATTTTCAAATTAAATGGCCGGATATATCGTTGCGTCCCATCTCATTTCGTTTTTTTTCGCATTTCTCTTTTTCCACTGCTCACGATCGTTCTGTAATTCGATCGAAATTTATTTTCCACGCGATAATCAAAATGCAAGATCCTTTAATAGTTTAGCTCATAACTGGCGAGTTATTTTAATGGTGCCTCGGGACGAGCTTGATCGGCATAATTTCCGATGCAATCATAAAAAAGGAACATTCAGCTGCTGTAATAGGAAAGTACATTGAATGACGGATTTATGTTTGCATCGACTTCATGAAAACGATTCACTCTGTTGTGCCGTGTTGCATTCCCTCTTCATGCATATTTACGTCAGCAAGTTAGTTTTGTAAATAAAGTAGTTTCGCTCGACAAGTTCCTCCGCCAAATAAATGATTCGTAAATAAATTTTGTTTTCAACCAGATGTATATTTTGAATAATTTCGTTTCATTTCAACTTGACTAGACAGTTTTCAGAAAAAAAAAGTTATAAACTTTTTACGAGCTATTTATTTTCTTGACTGCATAATTTTATACACTATTAATGATATATCATGGATTCAAGCTTTCATTCATTCTCGTATAAGCAACACGGAAATCGAATTATAGCACTGAATAAGACCCTACAGTGAATTGGATATTGAGCTTTACAAAATTTAAATTAGATAGTTTCTTATCGAATAGAATGTCATTGAAATTCACCGAATAACTATCACATTAATGTACGAATTCATTTATTCACGAATCGCAGGTTAAAATTAATTGAGGTTAATTCACTGAAGTTTATTTCATTTATTCTTGAATTTGCTTAAAGCATTTTCCACTCGCTACTGAATCGTTAAAAATTAACGACTTGCCAGAATGTTGAATGAAATATTTCTAAAGTAAATTAATGTATTGTTCGAGAACATTAAAATGTGAATACAACATTTTTGCTCTTTTATTCTTGTGATTGTTATTTATTTTACTAATTCATGTTTGGTGTAATAATTACTTTGACAGTTGAAACAAGTACCGTTAGCTTTTTACATTCAAAAACAAAAAATGCCCTTGCGACTGTCCATGGATGGCCATTTTAGCACGCGACGTATTATGAGGTCTGAATAGAGTCGCACTGAATGAAGCTGAAGCCCAACGTTCGGTATTCATTTTCACCAATGACATAATACGCCGATCCGACAACGAGGTCCTCGTTATTGAGATTCGAAGCGTAGACTAATTTCGATTCGCAGCCTAGCAGAATTAGTTCGAGATTAAACAAAACGAAACCACTCTTTTGGAATTATACCAACGCAAATAATATAAAAGTGAAAGAAACCAATGTAACCTTTTTTTTTTCATTTTTCATCTGCTTTTGATTTTAACAATTGATTAATAAAATTGTAAAAACGTTCGCTTTTTCTTACAAATAATTAGGTTCGTGATGATTTGATTTTGCGCTCGCATTGGATAGAAAAATAAAAGCTTTATTACAATTGAATTGCATTACATTGTTGAATATAGCGAACTCTTTTCGCTTTGAAGTTGGCGAACACGCTGAATAAGTTGTTGCTTAAGATTTAATTATTGACGTTACCATTTTTGTCGGTATGTTTGATTTATTATTTTCTTGTTCAAGGGCCGCTTCGGGCTTTTTGTTACAAGGGCTTTCTCGTTTAAATCAAATTTAGCTCGCGAGTAATTACGTTGCGCTTTTTCTCGTCTTTCAAACGGAGAAACATACACGCGGCCGTCGCCAATCGCGCCGCTGCAGTCGAAAAACAATTTATGCTTTATGCTCGGCTTTTCCGTTTTTGCCTCGCCGATTCACGGCAATAACATTCGTCTGGTTTGCTCGAATCGGAATCATTTTCTGGCCAAATTGCAACAAGTGGTCGATAACCGTTCGTTTTTCGTGCCGAAAATTGCACGCTAAGAAAATTATAATCGGAAAAAGTCAGCGCAATCAAAAGTTTCGGGGTGAAAATTGAAAAAAAAGAAAAACGGGATAAAAACGAGAGGAAGTGTGGGATAGATCCGCGATTAGTGGCCCCCAATAAAAGTCGAATAGCGGCCGTCTCATTACGGAAATGTGTCCATTAGTTAGCGAGCACACTGGCAAGACGAGCAGAAGTTTTCCCATCATAATCACCGCTAATTGACGCCCAAGTTATAAAGTTCCAGCAAAATTAGCTAAATCCTTATTATCCGAAACCTTTTATGATGAGCGCCAATCTGACTTTAAAGCACGTTTCTCAGAATAATATCATGGATATGGTATTTGTAGTGCATCTTAATTCATGTATCTCAGAACAAGCGCATAAAGTATAGTCATATATTTCCAATATAAAAGCATAGTTCTAATTATTCTGCAATGTCGGCCGCGACTGGTCAAGATTCACGACATTGCAATTTTAGGAGACCGCACAATTTTTCGGAGTAATATTTCTTCACGCCCTCCCCATTCCGAGCTAAAGCAGATTTTGTCGGGTTTTGTTAATAAGTAAATTTAAAGGGCTAAGTATTAAAAATTATGAAAAAACAAGTAACGTAACAATTTATAAAGAAAAGCGTGAATTGAATACCATCAAACTGTACGATCCTTGAATCCGCAACTGTTCTTTCATTCATTGGTGTAAATCCTTGTGTTGTGAGTGTGTGTGTGTGTACAATTGAAAGTATAAATACTCAACGTTACGCTGTTGAAATGAGAGTCTCATACGAATCGGCGTGACGCTCCAATGATCAAGTGACCCAAGAGATTCCTCGATCGATGCTGAATGATGAGTGCTCTGGACAACTCTTGCATCGGGGCGTGCGAACCCGCGGAGCGTCGATCGAGGTTCTCGGTTTGACTGTTGTGCATACATCACATAACCCTCAAATCATTGATCATCTACACAAAGCATCATGCAAGCTGATTCTAACGAGAATCGCGCGCGGTTCGATCGCTCTCATTGTCATCATCATCATCACTTTCTTGCTCGCGCCATTCTATCATGAAATCATCGAAGCCATGGAAGTAACGATTTTCATCCGAGAATTAACATTTTACCTTGAGTATTATACTTCAAGTTTAGATGTTTAGATGTGCTCTGATTTATATGGTAGGATGCTCTATCTCAGGACCCGAAGGCTGTAATTTGTTCATCTACCACCTACCCCAGGAGTTCGGTGACTCCGAGCTCATGCAGATGTTCATTCCGTTCGGCAACGTCATCTCCTCCAAAGTCTTCATCGACCGAGCTACGAATCAAAGCAAATGTTTTGGTAAGTAACAATAATATAACATTATACATTTAATAACTAAGGTATACTCTAATTTCACGTGTTTAAATATTAAGTGTTTGACAACATTTTGTGTTCATATGTTGTACTTTGCAATAGTTATAGGCGATCCAAAATTTTCAAATGTGTTCGCTGTAAACAGTGATATACTCAATTATTTATATATCAAAAACATTTATTTACCGATAAATGAATCTTGTAACTAAGGATAGTTTTAAAATTTCTTTATGGTTAACAAGAGTTGTGATAAAATTTCTTAATTAAAAAACTTTTGATACCCTATATACTTGACTAAGTGTGTAAAACAAAGATAGATAAAATTTGCTATATTTACGCAATATAAATATTTCTCCGAAGCATTATTAAATTTTTAGTTTTTTAACAATGTGTGGGAAAGTATGCTTGGGTATAGATGTAGCAAAAATATAAAGGAAGTTATAATATGTATTATTGACTTTGTATCGTAAAGTGTTGACGTCGTAAATTTATGTTGATTTTGGGTTTACTATATGTTCATGTTTTTGTTTTGTAACAGAATTTTGAAGTTGGTCATTTTTACGTTACTTTTAAAATTGCCTGTGCAGAAAGCCATCCAAGAAATTCTAAAGTATTAGACCACTCTTATCCATTCAAAATGATGATTCTGACTTGCAATTATACATCTAAATAAAATAAATACATTTATCCTTAGAAGTACCAACGAAAAATCATGTAGGTAAATTGAATTATAAAAATCATAATTTTAAACGAGATTATTGAAAAATATTTTACATGTACATGTCAAAATTTTGCGGGGAAAATTTGTCCTTTGGTTCTTCAAGTGTTTTGACTGTAGTATAAAAGACCATATATCGTCCGTACATAAAATATAATGTATTGACAATACATTATTTTAGAAATCATATATAGTCGATATATGGAAAATATTTAAACATGTTTGTTCAATACATTGTTCATATACTGGTCAAAATAAAAAACGCAACACTTTATATGTATTCCTTATGGGAAGTGTTGCGTTTTTTATTTGGACTAGTGTATATTGTCAATATATAAACAATATATAATTTGGTAAAAACAATATATTATCAATCTATTGATAATATATTAATCTTCTTTATTACGAAAAGGATATGAATAATTTAGTTTCAATAATTTGTTACCTAGAACGCAATACATGTGTTTAAATATTTCACAATCACAAACAATTTATCTTCCAACTCTAATTGAACTAATGAATGAAGTAATTGATTCGTTTTAAGGTGATTAATCGGATCCATACTTGAAAAACCGTTTCGGATAGAAAAACAGTTCTCAATATTTCTATACAAAAATCGACACATCAATTAACTGACAACTAATTTAATTCTCGGCTGTTTAATGTGTTAAAATATGACAAATTATTAGAGATTTACCAGAAATGATTTTTCAAATTTACGCTCTAAATATGAAAAAAATGGAATCAGCGGACTTTCACTGAGTTTCAGCGACTATTCGCTGAAACTCAGTGAAGTCCGCTGATCTAAATTTAGAGAGTAACCTTATCTGAAGTATCACTATAGGTTCCTGGATCACTCAACATTAAATTTACTTCACTGAGAAACCGAATTCGTAAGAATTCAATTTTCTGCAACATATAACGTAATTATAACGATGTATATCGTACTTTCTGCAAATTTTTCGTAGATTTTGATGTACGTTGTTAAAATTTATAATTCTTACAAATTCGGTTTCTTAGTGTTTAACAAATTTATATATATACATGTTCATTCGAAAGTTGGGTAGGATTGACTGAATTCTCTAAATATTATTGAAAAATGTATGTATTTTTTAATTCATTATCTCCAAGGGTACTTCATCAATTTTGGTAAAGTTTGAACAGATTGAAGGAGGACGAAATGAACTCATAATGTTACGTTTATTTCATTCGCTTTCAATCTAGTCGAATTGTTATAAAATTAATCAAGTAGGGTCAGAGTTATTGAATGAAAGAAATACATAAATTTTCATTTGTTTATAATTCTGTTGATTGCTGAACTATTTTCACTTTTTTTTATGATCTGATTGTAGTAAGGGAACCTCTACCCAAAATAGAGGCCATTTATAAGCCAGCTTGAGCAGAAATAGTAAAATAAACGTAATGATGATAATGTTAATATTTTTCAATCTTATTTAAAGAATTTATTCAATCCTATTCAATCTTTCCATTAACTATATATATATAAATTTGTTGAAGTAAATTTAAATTTGAGTAATCGATCTCAGGTACTATCCTTGAGGTTGTTTTAGAAAAAGAAAACGACCTAACCTCATCATAAGCATCGGTGTTGTGATTTGTCAAGCTTAGTTATACATTCGCTTGTCTTAACCGGTTGATTCTGCTATGGAAAATGGAGGCGGGGCTAATCTACACAAACGTTCGTCTACGTGTGTCGGTAGTGGGGATAGGCGCAAGGACGGCACACATCGATAGTGTCATTTTGAGGTTAACTGTCAACGTGATTCTGGGCATACAGCACTGCTCACAGCGCCGCGCGCATCGTCTGCACGCGTTGAAAACAGAGACAGAGAAAAAACCGGCGATCTGATTGGTCACGCTAATACTACTATATTGAAGACCGTTTTATAGATAGTTCGAGACGTTGCAGAATTAACCGGCCAAAAACTAGCCTGAATCAAAATATTCTCTACAATGAAAATCGATGGCTTATTTTTCAATCATTATTAACAATCAACAAAAAAAATTGTCTTATTTTTTGACTATCACTTCCAACACCCTCAAGAGTTAATTTTTCAGAGTTCAAAGTTGATTCACCAAATCTTGCAAAGTACTATTTATGCCAAGCAAAAAAATGAAACAGATTAAATTTTGAAAAAATAATTTACAGGTTAAAAAAATGTGTGAGTTTAATGACATTAAATTGTTTCTGAATGTAACTTTGAATCATACATCACTCACATTTGCGGCACGATTCGATGGTAAAAATATTTGTTTCGCTGTTTACACGTGACTACAATGCAGTGGATAAAAAACGAGATATAAAAGCTGTCGTAACATCATGTAAAACGCATGCTCTTTTATGATGTTGTGCATCGTAACATTTCTTCGTACAAAATCCATCGCGATGGAATTATTTATTCACTGTAACAAACAAGTTAGCAGAAAAAAATACTTTTATAAATATTTTTTTCCATTAGAGTACAAATCGTAAATTGGAATCTCGATTGTCACAGCATCGAAACAGGAAAATCTAAATGATTTTAAGTTAGCGAATTCAATAACTGACATGAAATTAATTGCATTCACTTTCTATTGATATTCGAATTCCGATTGACACGCCACGTCGTATTAAACGAAAAAAAAAATTTCTCTCATCCATCGTACACAATATTTCTGACGAGTCAATAAATCAAATCATAGAAGTCGTCGAATTTCATGCATTAATAAATGCATTAAAATCTATGTTGAAGTGAAAAATTGAATAAAAAAGGTGCCATAATTAATGAGACTAGTGAACAAAGTGGAACAAATTTTTGGCGCGCATTGCATCGAACTCGCACAAGCTCATGCGGGGCTTTGAACGGCACCTAACTATTCGACTGAGGAGTGCTTTCAAGTCTCGCTCGCCAACAGTATACCGTTGTTTTCGTCAAACTTTGTCATCGTAATATCATTGTCACGAGAGCAATGTATGTTATTTAATAATTTAGCGCATGATTCTCAGAACGAAATTTTCTATCAAATTAGAAGAGACGAAACCGTCAGCAAAATTCGCACCGGTCCAATGACGTTACTGAACCTAAACTCATTCTGTTAGTTAAATTTGCCGTGACAGAAGTATGAAATCAAATTACAAAGCCCATGTTCGTTCAGCGTGAAAGCCGTTGATTGCAGCCATATTCATTTAGATCAAATTAATTTAACAGCTACGTATACGAGATCAAAGCTTTATTTACGTTCTCAAATCAGATTTTACTGCCAAAGTGAAACCGTAGAAAGTAAAATATTCGTATTTTACGGCGCACGTTTTCACCCCCATCCATCGTCACTCTGACTTCAACCTTCTCTCAGGGCTCATTTTTTACTATCCACAACTTCGCAAAATTATTTCTCTTGGAAACAAATTGACACGTTCGTCGTGTCACTCAGAACCTACGAGAATGTGATCTTATAACAAACAAAACATCAGACGAATGTACCCTGTAGCCAGTTATATTGTCTTCAATACGCTTCCAGGTTTGTTGAAAAATAACTTATGTTTGTTGGACAATTGCTGTATGTAAAAACATGAACATTTTCTAAATTAAAATTTTTAGTGGCAGTCAACCTCAACAGTAACGCTCTTGATTTCTTGTTCAATAGCTTTATAATGAAAAAAAAAAATCTTATATTACATCGAATTTTCATTGTTACATCGGAATAAGCAAATTGTCCAACTTTCCGTTGGAACGAATTTTCAATAATTATAGACTATCCTGGCAAATCTACAATTAGATCTTGGGGGGTAGTGGCGTAAATTGGTTCAAGTCCAAACTTGAAGTTTCAACTGGGCAGTCAAAGTGTTAGATTAGAGCCGTTTATTGAAACTTTATTTCGATCGTTAAATTTACCCAAGCGTTTACTTATTACACTAACGTATAAGATATCGCCTAGGGTTTTCCTTGTCTGAAAATACGATGTTATTAAGCGAAAAAATAGGTAAAAATGAAAAACGACCGCAATCCTGATCGTTGAATTCTCTCTATTCATAAAACAACTTTGACTAACTAATAGCAACTTTTTAAAATCATGGTTTTTACAGCCCTGCTCTCTGATTAATATACGACCCTCGTAAAATCCCGATCGGCCATCGATCGAAATTTTTCAGACACACGTATGTACACAATGCAGCTCCCCCTTTGTGGTCGCAGCTGAATTATTTATTGCCGGCCTTGTCATTTTTCACTCCACAAAGTTCCTTCTCTAGTGACACTATTCACTGATAAGAGCGATAAGACGAATGTGAAACATTTTTAATGGTTCACGATGTCGTTATTTGAGATTGATAGACGGCGTAATTGGAGAAACGTTATTGTCACGTGTTAAAGTCAAGATTGTTAGGTACAAATTTTATTAGTTCTTAATATCACATAACTTTGTATGATTTATGTTTTGTTATATTTATATATTTTTCATTTTTACAAACTGAAAAATCAGCTAATTGCTTTATAATAAACAGAATACTGTCGAAAAATGAAATAACCATTTTATACACATCATCAAAAAACTTGTTAAAGAAAAATTATGAAAGACAGAACAGGAAATGTAATCCGTCAATTTGAATATGGAATTCCCCAATTTGATTTTATAAATTTCCATGCAAAGCTGAAAAGCAACACGATCACTGGTGCTGATTCGAATATTTGCCGAATTTCAATTGTAATGCACATATAGCATGTGTTAAAACGTACAACATTAGCAAATTTTTTAGATCAGCTGACGCATGGATGATAGTTAAATTTATATTCGCAAAATTATCCATTGGAATAATCTGTGATTTTCGGACAAAACTAAATAATGCTTGATATTAATTTGGAAGGTTACTCATACAACGGTTATTTCGTAAATCATTGAAAAACACTAATTTCATAACATGTTGGTGCTTTGATAATATTAATAAAATAAAAATAAATGTTCTCTTGGTATTACATTGTAATGATAAGAGAAAATGGTGTTTAATTAATTCATATGTTTTCAGGTTTTGTGTCATTTGATAACCCGACAAGTGCAAATGTAGCGATCCAGTCAATGAACGGCTTCCAGATAGGCATGAAGCGGTTAAAAGTCCAATTAAAAAGACCCAAGGATGCTAACCGACCGTACTAACCCACACCTTAGCCTAGACAAAGTGGCCAGGTTATACACTACATTATAAGCTGCAAAGTAAGTTTTCTGCAATATCATGCATCAAATAATACAATATGTACCGATTATTTCGTATCATAATTTTAGTGCACAATAATTATACCGGTTTTCACATACAGAATGTACTGATTTAAACAACGTGTTCATCTAATTATCTATTGTGTAACAGGCATTATAACTGGATCCTAACGTTTTACGTTCATCGTTGCATTATCGATTGAGTACTAATCCTTCGTTTATTATAACCTACTCCCAATTGAATTAAAGTGACGCTTAATTTGTATAGACTAAAATGTCTTGCTGCAACTAATGTTCCAAATTCTGTCGAACGTTAATTACCGTTTCAACCATCCAGTTAATTCGATTTCGGCTTATATAAGCTTACAATCCCCCTTTTAAAAAGTTGATGACACCCTGAAGTTGGATCCGCGTCCAATTCATGTCTCCTCGTTTTATTTTTTGACAGGCCGGGTTGTTAACGTTCGA